>JABUQX010122243.1:10000-20821 GCA_015478945.1 Trachelipus rathkii | reverse complement strand
TTTTTTTACCTGTGCTAGGGCGAAAAATTATATATATATCTATTTGTAACAAGGTATATTCCCCCCATTTAGGGGGCTCGCGCCGACGGGAACACAGGGGGGGGACGTTTTCCATACCCCCGCGACACCCAAATAGGCGAGCGAACAACCCCGCGACACCCCAAATACCAAAGAGCGGGTTCCGGAGACCCTCCCCGGAGGGGGAAATAGTGCCTACCCCGTAGTTACCCCGGCAAGGCTCGCAGAACCCCGACTCCTGCCACGTGCCGGTTATACCCTTGGGGGTATTCCTTTTAGTTAAAAAAAACAAAACAAAACTATACTAAGAAAGTCTTATTTATTTTAACGGAGTAAAGTATAAAAGGTCTTAAATAGCCTTTCTCCTCGTATTACTATAATTATTAACACATAATTTTCTTTTTTTTTACATTATCCTACTAAAATTTTACATGGATTCCAAAAATGTATTTCCTTTCGCTATGTAGCTATTGTAGTTTTTTGAGATTTTTTTTTTTTTTTTTTTTTTTTTTTTTTTTTTTTTTTAACATTTCAACCCCTAAAACGTCTATTTATGTAATCATAGAGGCTACCTGTGAAAATTTTTTTTTGTTTTGATCCGAGCTCCCGTTCCGTGTGGGCGTTAAGTAACTTTACCTATATATAATAATTATACTAATATATATACTTATATATATATAATATATAATATAATATATATATATATATATATATAGTATATATATATATATATACTATATATACTATATATATATATACTATATATAATATATATATATATATATATATACTATATGGCGTAGGCAGGATTCATTTTAGGGGGAGCAAATGTTGAGTGATAATATACTATATATATATATATATATATATATAATATATACTCATAGTACTATATATATATATATATATATATTATATATATATATATATATATATATATATATAATACTTATAGTATATATATATATATAATATTATTTATAATATATATATATATATATAATATATATATATATATATATTATATATTATATGTATATACTATATATATATAATATATATATATATATAAATATTATTTATAGCCAGCTTTGGCAGCCCCCAAATGCTATCGACATACTGAGAGTTCTAGCGGAGAATATGTCAGAAGAAGATAGCTGTATAAAAAACACCACAGGCTTAGTTGACTTCAGCCAATGTGAAACGAAAAACATTAAAACACTATAGAAAAAATTGTTTATAATACGTTAGTAATTAGTAATTACTCTTTCTATCTATCGATTGATATATCTTTTTCAGTTTTTCTACTAATAAACCCTTAAAAAACGTCGTCTGGCAAACATAATAAGGTTCATTTATTTCGCCAAGATTAGGGGGGCAAGGTACCCCCCTGCCCCCTTATACTATATGTTATATATATAGTATATATACTATATATTAACAAACTTTATATTATATATAATATATATATAAATATATATAATATATATATATATATATATATAATATCATATATATATATCATATATATATATAAATTATATTATAATAATGATATATATATTATATATATATATATAATATATACTATATATATATATATATATATATATTATAATATATATATATATATATATATATATATATATATATATATATATATATATATATATATAAACAAACTTTTATATTACTGGTAGGCCCTATTTTTGTACTCTATTTTTTAATATTCTATTATTTATTTTTTAAAACCCAAATACCAAATACCCAGACAGAAGCAGAACTCAGCAATTACTTGGCGTGTAAGGACCATCCTGTCCACTGCCCCATAACAGAAAATTTAATGAAAATGAAGAAAAATTAAAGAGGGAATTCAAAATTAGATTATGTTTTAACTTTTTACTTAAAAAAATAATAATTAGTAATGGGGAAAAAATGAATTCTTCTTCTTCGACTTCTGGATCCCTTCCTCTTCTGTTAATATCAATTTGACTACCAGTCATCATTAGTTTGGAGCCAATCACCCATCTGTAAAAATGAGACTTTTATGGACTCTTCTATTATTATTATTATTATTATTATTATTATTATTATTATTATTATTATTATTTCTATTATTATTATTATTATTATTATTATTATTATATTTTATTATTTATTATTATTATTATTATTATTATTATTATTATTATTATTATTATTATTATTATTATTATTATTATTATTATTATTATTATTATTATTATTATTATTTTGGTTCAAACAAAAAATGAAACTTAATTTTTTTGTTTATTCAGTCTATATATAATAATTGAAGCAGCTGGTTATTTTATTTTTAGTTGGTGGGTTCCCTATCATTTTCTTATATTTAACTTGTAGATAAGGGAGAACAAAAGAAGTTTAGTAGCAGCTAAATCCATTTTCTTTTAATTTTTCTCACCTTTTTGAAGAATTTCCAAGTTGGACGCTGATTTTCCTGTCTGGTGTATTTGCTACAAAATGTTCTTCTTCAAGGCTGACCTTTTTCCTCAATATTATATTATGTTTGACCTTCTTGATAGAACATGGGGCAGAAGTCCTAGGCCAATTTTTTTGTTTCTCATATATAAAATAAAATATTTTTATTAGTATTTGCTATTTTTATTTAACAAAGGCCACTGTTATTGATGATCTTTAATTATTTTTCTTTTCTTTTAAATGCCTAAATTTCAAGGCAGAGCAAAGAACATATTCTTTGCTTCTTAGATGCTATTTAGGGTCTGCGCTATCTTGCTAAAAAAAAAAAAAATAATAAATAAAAAAATAGTTATGGCTTGCAACATTTTCTTCTTCATAAATTATATCGGTGAGTTTCTTTTAAATTGTAGAAGTTGATGCGAAAATATGTCAAAAAATTAGGGTTGGAAAAAATGAAAACGCCAAAACAATGACAACAGACACAGAAAAACACCAGAAAATGACGTTCTAGAGGCCCGAAAAAGCTGCGGTTTGCTTTTATTTTCTCATGAAAATTGTTTGAAAATTAAGAATTTTATGTCCATTTTTAGGTGGGGGCTAAAATGGGGTCCCAAAATCTCCAATATTGGATCCTCCCCTTAAGTAATAAATAAAAAAAAGAGAGGGAAATGGGATCAAAAATATATGTTTTGGAGCTGTTCACTTAAATCTTTTATTATCATTATATTTTATGAATAATTATTAATGTTATTTAACTTATTTTATAATAAATTGAATAAAATAAATTAAACTTCATTTTTTTCAATATTAATTTTATATGTTAAAAAAACAAAAGTATTATTTCCAATCACCAATTTTCAGTAGCCAAAATTAATTAATAAAAAGAATAATATATATATATATATATATATTATATATATAATTTATACTATTATAAAAATATATAATTGACTATATAAATATATATATACTATAATATATATATATATAGATATATATATATATATATATATATATTATATTAATATATATATATATATATTAGCAATGGGACCGGATGTCAAAATTTGACTGTTTGCGGAATGCGGATCTTAAAGATGATGAGGATTGCATGATGCGGATGCGGGGAATGCGGCCATCTTAAAGTAGCATTGACGGTTGGCGGATGCGGATGCGCGATGCGGGATGCGGATGTTTATTCTTTGAAGTTTGAATAAAAATAAAATAAAACTATATATAAATGTTATAAATAAACATATATATATATATATATATATATATATATATATATATATATATATATATATTATATATATATATAATATTATATATATAATATATATATATTAGTGATGGACATGACATGACATGACAGGATATATATATATATATATATATAATATATATATATATATATATATATATAAATATATAAGTAATAATATACTATATATATATAATATATATATATATATGCATATCTTACATCCGTCTCCCAGTCAGGTTACAAAGCCGCAGTGAGGGCCAAACCCGTCCTGCTTCCATCTCTTGTTCTATCCATCACGATCCCATACAGCCATCAGCTATCCATTGCAGGCATCTGGTGTCTCCTCAAAGAATCCTCTACTGTGTCTCTCCACCTCTTCCCCGGTCTTCCCCTCGTCTCACTCCCTCCGGTCTCCACCTCCACCTCCTGATGGCAACTCTCTCTCCCTGCAATCCTCTCCAGGTGTCCCACCATCTCAGTCTGGCTGGCGTCCACTTTATTCATCATGGGTTCCACACCCACGCTCTCCCTCACGGTCTCGTTTTCACTCTGTCTCTTCTCGACTTTCCAATCACTTTCCTCAAACACATTCAATCTCCGCTGTCAGGAATTTCAACTCTCCTCCTTCTCCCTGTCATGCCCATGTCTCCGCCCCACCTACAACAGCTATCGGTTGTCAACACTCCATCGTATATTGCTCTCTTCACCTCTTTTGTTCATATATTTATCTTTCAAGATGGGGTATACTGCTCTTGCAGTCCTGCCATACTGCTCAATCCTACTCGTAATTTCCTTTGCACACCCCCCTTCTCGTCCAAGTGCTTCCTAGATTATTTATCTCTATCCACATTCTTTAATCTCTCTACCGTCTACCTCCACTATCAACTCCTTCCTCCTCCTCCCTGCTTACTACCATTATTTCTGTTTTCTCCCCATTCATATTCAATCCTGTTTCTCTCAACTTTTCTGCGAAACACAGCACCATTTGGCTTCAACCTCTCACCATCTCCACTCCAACACGCCAAATCATCTGCATATACCATGATGTCTCTGTCAATCTCTTCTAAACTCTCTTTTAAACCTCTTATGACTGTTTCCAAATACGCTTTAAACAGTATCGGCGACAGCACACTACCCTGCCTTACTTCAGTTTTTACCTCAAACCATTCCTCGTTTTTATATCCTGTTCTTACCTTACTTATGCTATTCACTTATGTACTTCTTACTGCCTTTATCAGTCTGCTTCCAACTTCATAATCCCTCTCCAGAACTCTCCACATCTTCTCTCTGGGTACAGAATCAAATGCTTTCTTCAAGTCTATGAAGGCGATATGGTGCCTTCTTTTGTTATTCCAATGTCTTTTCTGTATCGATTCTCTAATGCAAACCAATTAAATCTGCGTACTTTCACCACCTTTGTACCCAGTACTGCTCTTCACCCAATTCTTGCCTCTTTTTGATTTCTAATTTCTTTCTAATATTCGTTTCAAATAACCGCCATGGATCCATTAGCGAGACTTCCTCTATAATTTTTACAATTCCTGCGTCCCCCTTTACCTTTATAAATGGGAACTATTATTGACCTTCCCCAAACCTCCGGCACTCTACTCTCCACCCAACACCTGTTCAGAAATCTCAGCATCAAGATTTTCAGACCCTCTCTTCCCTCATTCAGCGACTCAATATTTATCCCATCCTCACCAGGGGTTTCTCATCCCTCTTCATTTTCCTTAACGCCTCCTCAAATTCCTCCTCCTCTTCTCCCTCCACGTTTCCATCCTCCTCCTCTTCTCCCTCCACGTTTCTATCCTCCTCCTCTCTCTTCCCTTCCTCTTCCGACTGCACTTACAACATCAACAACTCATCAAAGTCACTCTATACCACCTTTGTTTTTTTGCCTCAGGGACTTACCAAATGTTCTCCATTTTTGTCTTTGATTTACTTACTCTACTCTTCGCTCCTCTATACGTTCTTGCAAATCTAAAAATCGTCTTCTTGCTTTCCTTCATATCATCCATCAGTTCCTTTCCTAGCTTCTCAGCCACCTCCTCCTTTGCCCTCCTCTTCACTCTCTCCGCTTCGTTTCTTGCTTCCACGTACACGGCTCTAGATTATATATATATATATATATATATATATATATATATATATATATATATATATATATATAATATATATATATATATATATATATATATATTATAGTAATATTATATAGTATAGTAATATATATATAGTAATATATATATAAATATATAAGTTATATATAATATATAGATATATATATATATATATATATATATATATACTAATATATATAATATAATATATATATATATATATATATATATATATATATATATATATAATATATATGAAGATATTTATATAATTATTACATATCTATCTATTATAATATTATATATATATATATATAATATATATATAATATATATAAATATATATATATATATATATATATATATATATATATATATTATGAAGGGGTAAGTGAGTTGACTTGAGAACCCACCTTCATTAGCTGAAGACTAGATGATGTTGAAGAGAGTGAGCATTGTCGCGATGAATTGGCGTTTCGTCCCGGGGGGCTGCTTTGAACTCCTCAGTGGTGGTCGCAGCCCCCTTCCACCAGACGCCACAGAACTCCCCCCAGTGACAATGCCACGAGCACACTCCGCTCTGCGCACCTGAAAGGACGTCGGTCAGCTGTCAGATGAGAGCTAGGTGTGCACACATTAAAGTCACTGAGAAGGCTTCGACCACTCTGTACTCTTACGTGCAGTTGGTCTGCACCTGCAGTGAGAAGCACAGTACAGGCGTTACAGGATGACCGAACAGAGCAGCGCGCCCAGCAGAAGAAACTTGAATTGATGTAATGCGGCGTTTGAAACGATTGTTGATAAAACACAACTCTACAAACGAAATGTCTGACCACGGCGACACAACTTTCGAGAGAAAGATGGGATGCTGCCCTGGTGGCGTTGTGCCACTCCAGTGACACTAGTCACCCTCCGGTGGTCACCAATATGAAGGGGGTAGTGAGTTGACTTTGAGAACCACCGTTTCATTACTGAATACAAGATTGATGTGAAGAGACGTGAGCCGGTTGTCGCGATGAATTTGGCGTTTCGTCCCGGGGGCTGCGCTGGACCCCTCAGGGGGGGGCGCTGCCCCCCCCCCCCAGACGCAACAAATAATAATATAATATATATATAATATATATATATATATATATATATATATATATATATATATATATATATATATATAAATATATATATATATATATATATATAAATACATATATTATATAGAGAGAGCGAGAGAGAGAGAGAGACGAGAGAGAGAGAGAGAGAGAAGAGAGAAATCGAAATGTCAAAATTACAATTATTCCCACAAACTCCCATGATAAAGATGACAAAAAATATTTATTTTATATGGCATTTAATCAAATGTAGAAAACATCCTCAACATCCCTCATTTTTAAAAGAGGATGCGGATGCGGATGTGGCGTTAAGTGAGGATGCGGATGAGGATGCGGATGTCAATTTAGGTGCGGATGTTCCGCAAATGCGGATGCGGATGTCATGTCCATCACTAATATATATATATATATATATAATAATATATATATATATATAAAAATAAAATACATATATATATATATTATATATATATATATATATATATATATATATATATTATATATAGCTTGGACGTTTCTTTGCTTATCTATCTACCTATCTATATAGATAACATATAAATAAACAATACTATATACATATATATATATATATAAAATATATATATATATATATATATATATATATATATATATATATATATATATATAAAAAAAAAAACAAATATAATATATATTATATAAGGTATATCATACAATATATAATATATATTTTTAATCTAAATTATTTCTAAGTGAAAACTTATCTAATGTTAACTGTGTTTATGCTAAGAATACTAAATCATTTTCCTTATTTACTAATAATTCAATTTCAGTTATTTTTGTTTGTGTCATTCCCTGGATATTAATCAAATTTAGTGTTGACCTAGTGTAGTTTACCATTTTATCTTTCCTATTGTCTTCACTTAGGCCTACTGAAAATTTCCATTCTCCCATATTTTACCCAATTTTATATAAAGACCATTTTTTTCCATCTTGTCTCTTATCCTGTAGCTCTTTTCTAAGCATATTTTCTGCTTCCCTCTCTCTTTTTGTTTGGTCTGGATTGATATATATTCTCTTAAGGTGTGTGCTATTTCTTACTACATTTTCTTTCTTGAAAATGTTCCACTTTTCCTCCCTGTTTTCATTTCTTTTTATCTTGACAATCTCAAACTCTGTTACCCCTATTTCTTTAAGTATTTCAGAACTGGTTTCTGTCTTTTTCTTCAGATTGCTCCTGATTTATGTCATTTCCTTTAAATTGTGTATCACAGGATTGTTTTGCCTCTTTCGTTTATCTTCTATTTCAAACATTTCTTCTCTAATGGTTTCTATAGGGTGCTTCTTATCTCATTTGGATGTCTCATTTTCTTCCTTTTCTCTTCTCAATTTTCATATTTCTATTTTCAACTCTTTTATGATGTCTACATATACGTAGGTCGCAAACAATTTTGATAGATCCTTTACTACTTTCCTTAGATTGTTAATTTTATCGTTTCACATTTTCCACGACATGTTATTCTTTTCACTTAACATTTTATATTGATTTTTATTAACATCAGCACAATTAGGTGTAGCATTGAGCAACTCTTTACATTACTCACATTCTATGCTATCTGTTCTACGGCCTATGTTATGGTTGCATTTGGCGTACTTATATTCAGTAGCTGAAGTACTCATAAATCAGTAATCTTTGTTTATTTCCCTGTATTAAATCCTGATTTGGCAAATCAAATCTTGTTTATTGAATATTATTACAACATATATTTAGTTAATCCAACAAATTATTTCAGCATGCGTGACAGTAGTTAGAAGGGCGCCGGTAAGGCAAATTTTGAGGAAATTAATTTTCAACCGTTTCTCTTTGAAGTCCTATAATTCCTTCAAGTATTCAATGAAAAATCTAGACAATGAGGGAAATTTTGGAATCGCCAGGAAAATTTATTATCCTTTATTAATCTTATATTTTCTACATCGAAAAAACATTTCCTCATAGTTACTACTAGAAATCTACCCTTTCCTATTAGCTTTAGTCCTTTTAGTTCTCGACCAGGGAAGTTCGTTTTCATCCGTCTAGATATATCATCCATTAATTTCTGATCCATCTAATATTATTACAAAATTTCCGACCTTTTCCTTTCCTTTCCTGTTTAGGACATAACTCACTTCTATTCATTCTGAATTCATCCGTTGCCTCTAAGAACTACCATGTGAACGACTTAGGAAAAAACCCAAACATTCTAGGTTCTTTAACTAGCAAAACAAAAAAATAATAATGGAATTTAAATGTAATAATAAATTTAATAATCATCATCTACTCCTTATACCCCCAAGAATATCTGGCGTGAGGTGCGACATCCATCACAACCGGGAAAATCAGAATTTATTTAGTAGTATAAAGAACAACACGCTGGGAAAACCATCCTCTCCAAATTACCCCTTAGGTGAGTATTCTCATCCGCAAGAGAAAAAAAAAAAATCCACCCTAGGCTTCACAAGCAACTTTTGACTGGACTCTCACTTGGTATCTTGGTCAATGTTTCAACTCTTTTAATTCTTACACACGCTTCACTCTGTCATCATACCTTTAATACTATACACAAAGCATATGCCACCAACCACCATATAATTCATCTAAAAACACCCTGCTACAGTTTTTTCCCTTATAATAATCCTTGTCATTATCGCCTGTGCAGTCCATAAAACCTAAAATGCTATTTATCTCTTCTCTCATTTTAACTCACTCTATTTGTGTTCAGTTGTGAAATTATGAATCACTTACTAAATGCACCTTGTTTCTTACGCCAACACAACAGTAAATCCCCTCAATCACTCAACGCATCTCTTTCAAACAAAACACCAGCATTATATCTTTCCCTACAACAACTCAGTAAAACTTTAATTTTCTCCTTATTATGTTCCCACACACCATTCATTGTAACCCTTTCTAATAACTGCTTCAATAATTTATGCAGATATTTCGAGGTGTTCCCTTCCACACGTCTCCTCACACATTCCATTTTCATTCAGCTCACGAAAGTACCATTCCCTATTCATTATTCTCCTGAAGATTCCTTTACCTCTCCTCTCTTAACATTAGACTTCCTTCCAGAAGAGGCATCATATTCCCTTTAAATATTTCCCATTCTTTCTCCTTCCAAACTTTCATTTACCTCATTTTTCATTTATCTCCTACGTATGCAACTTTTAGTCTCCTTTTTTCTCCTTATATATTTTCCAGTACACCTTTCTTTCGAAGGGGCTTCATCATTGGCTTTTTGAATATTCAAAACCATGCCTCTTAATTACTTTCGACGCTTGCATCACCTACTTCATTCACCACTTTACTCTGATATTTTTACTTTCCTACTCAGCACATTCAACATTACTTCTATGCCAAACTTACTAATAAAGGCATTCCTTCATTTTGCGTCAAGAGTTTGTATACACAAATTTCACCTTGTTTACGTCAAACAGTTCACTCAATGCATCAAAGTTTTGTCACTACTTCCTTAAAACCCTTTGTTCCACTTAACTTTTCACTCTTTAATCCTTCCTTCACTCCTTCCTTAACTCTGTTTCCGTTCCATTCATGCTCCCAACTAACTTTAAATCTTACTTAAAACAAACATTTGATGATTTGCATAATTCCATCCACACCAAATCCCCTAAAACTGATTTAACGGTCCATACATATCTTTCAACATCTCTTTCGTCTACCAACACAAAATCAATCATACTTTTTGACTTCTAAATACCATCTCTACCTACCCCAACCCTTGTTTACTTATGAATACTCTTGTGCCCGAAGAATGTATTACACACATACCTCTCTCCTCACAGAAATCAATCACCATCCTACCATTTCTCATTT
>JABUQX010122243.1:0-7500 GCA_015478945.1 Trachelipus rathkii | reverse complement strand
CACTTGTATTGAGAATCCATTCAATTAGGTGGTCAATCAGCAATAGAGTCATTGTTCCTAACACACCCATACTACCATAGGTACCACCAACTACTTTCACTCCGTTGTTCCATCATTTTGTGGATTTTATATTTGGGATATTAGGTCTTCAATTTACTGCCTTTAATTAATAATATTTTCTTGATTAACTTTCCTTCATTTCCCATTCTGTACAAAGGCTCACTGTCCAGTCTGAATTCCGTTTCATTTACCATTGTGAATTTTTAACTACTCTAAACTCTGCCTTTTATCTTATTGTATATGCGTGAAGTTCAAGTTTTAGCATTCGTCCGATATCAGAAAACAGGGCTGTTATCTCGGTTTAGATCTTTTCCACTCCTGGGTATTCTGTATTTCGTTGGTATGGGTTGTTGCTCAGGGGATTCAGCCTCAGGGGAGGATATCGAATCACTAGGAATAATCCCATTTATTTTAGTTTCATTACTACTTTTTGTCTTTGTATCGATTTTATGAATCCTACAGTAATTTCTTCTAGCCCAATTTTTTTTTCAAGTTTTTAAATTTAATTTTTTTCATTTGCTGTTTAATATTTTCCACTACAATTTATTATTCATTAATTTCCTAGCACCTTTAATATAGCTTTGGCCATATCTGTGAATTATAAGTGTAATAAGAGATCTTATAATCACAAATTTGTAATTTTTATTATTTTCTAATGAATGTTTTTCACTAAGTATTGTAAATTATAACTTAAATTTTTTTTGTTTCTACCTGAATATATCTCAAATTTAGTATCTGAAGATTCGGAAATGAGTGGCAAGTTTCTTTTCTCGATGGTAAAGGTGATTCCATCAAATTAATCTGATTCCAGCAGAAATAAAAGTTTTCAAAAATAAATAAAAATAAAATAAAATAAAGCCACATTTAAGAAAAAGAGATTACTTGTCACATCTTTAGCCATGAGTGAGGGACACTGTCTATCCAGGTTGTTTTGTGCCCTTCTGCTGTTTTCCACCACCTTTTTTATTATCACATCTGCCTGAATTCTTTTCGCTCATCCTTCATTATCTTATTGCTTGTTACGTGGTCCTGCATCCTTGATCTTAGAACTCCAACCAGTGTTTTATACATTGTCGAAAGCAGTGCCATACGCAGGATTTTGTTCAGGAGGAAGGGCTGAAATTCTGCCCCCCCCCCTTATTCTGGATGATAAATATTAAGATTTTAAGGGGGAAATTGAGATTCATTAGATTTCCCTTAGAATTTGTATGTGAGATGTAATGTAATAGAGAGAACTGAGAAATTGTTTAATAAAATTTGGAAAGATGGAAAAAATTTCACCTCTGCAGAAATTTAAAATTATTATAATAAGAATATAAAATCATAAAATTTTTGTTATCAATATTATAAGGTTTTGTTTCAATCTTTTATTTACGAACTTATCTTAAAATTATTATTTTTTTTTTTTTTAGAATTCTTCACAAAACCGCTTATAAGTTGACAAATCTATATTCTGTTTTAAGAAATGGAATATTAAAAAAAAAAAAAACAAACAAAAAAAAAAAACGATAATTATTTATCAACAAAGTAGTTTTAATTTTTCACCAACTGGTTTACATAAACATTACAGAACAAGCTGCAAACCCTGAGAATTCCAGCAAAATGATCGATGACTTGATCATTGGTGATTTCTAAAGCCAAATCTCTATGAATAAAGAGTAAAGCAAATCCATTCTGACCATTTTCATGTGTTGTTTTGTACAAATACGTTTTAGCATTTCAGTTTAGAGAAAAATGTTTCACTCGACTAAAGCTGTAGAAACAAAAAGTATAACAAGTATTTTGAACAGACTGTTATATATTTCTAACAAGTTTGCGGCGCATTGGCGTCCAATCCGGCGAGGGCACTTAGGACTTTTTCTTGATCCTTATCCACTTTTGTTTCCAATAATTCCCACTCTCTCGGAAAGGACTTCATTGTAAGAACCAATCATGTCATCTCTGTAGAATTCAAATGCTGGTTGAACTTTGTCAAATGAAGCATCACAATTGGTTGGAATAAGGCTCTGAAAGAGGATGACAGTGTCCTGGGTGAGCTTTAAAAACTTTTTCACTGGGGAAGAAATTTCCTACCGTCTAAACATTTGGCTCTTAAAAAGTGTTAATCGATAGTACGTCTTCCGGGTCTGTAGAAAATGGCGTTTGGTCGATCGGCCTTTAGAGAGAACAAAAACATAGATATACTTACAATGTACGTAAATATTCGTCAATATTATATGATCTGCCAGTTCCCGACAAGTTCAGCAAAGATTCGAAACATTTTCGTTGAAAACTACTGAAATCAGCGATTTATGCTCTTAAGATGATGAATCAGCAATTTCTCTTATGATGATGAATCAGCATTTCCATCGTGATAGAATAGAAGCAAATTAGCATTTTCTCTTAAAGAGATGAATAATTGGCTTGGAGATACAAGTACCAAATAATTTGTCAACGTAAACAAAGTACAAGCACTCATAAGGCACAATTTGATTTAAACACTACTTTACTTTATTAAAAAACTCTAGCATTATATAAGTATATTTCTTTCTTTCTTTCTGTAACCATCACACCTCTCTAAACTTACCCAAAGACAAGGAACAAACAATAAGGTGCGCCTACAAGCATCGCGAAAGAAAAGCGAGTCCAGTGAGCCAGCCTGATGACGAATTATGTACGAAGACAAAGGAAAGCACACAGCTTACGCACCGCCTACTGTACCATATAAATGAGATAGAAAACCTCGTCAACAGACAAGAAAAAAAATACCATCCCTAGAGCGTCATTGGGAACCGGCGGCGGGACCCTAACACTATAGGTATCCATCGTCATTGTATAGAGTTTCAATCCCACTGAGCCCAAGGTGGGGCCACAGACCATGACCACCCATTAACGAAGAACACACCGCACATATACTAACATCACATAATACAATGACACGCGATAAATCAATTCGCCTCTGCACAAAACACATCTTTTCACAACAGAACATTACGTTCACCGACTTCGAACCACTTTCATACTATCGGAATTCAATACCCAGCGGTCGGAACATGTCCAACACACTCACCCACAAAATAAAAAATATAATCAATAACCGCTATTAACCAAGCCGCTGATCAAACTTCAATCCATTATCCACATGAGAAGACCAAACCATCTCAACATACAAAAATTTATTCTCTCATTATATCCCAATTAATTCTCACACCACACAACTCTACATACGTTCATTCACTATAATATATATAAAATTACTTACTCCACCTAACACATCCAAAAGATTGTCCATCTGAACACATATGAACTTAATGAGATCTATTCATAATATTCCAGACCAATAGTCCTCACTACACAACAACCAATAACTACAGGTTAAAAAATCACTACCACTCAGTGTAAGATACTAGGGTTGGATTACAAACAAACACAACCCATTAACGCGTTTATTCCATTATAATTGACCAAAAAAAAAACACGTTTTTATTTGTTTCTATTTTTATAAATTAACTTTTTTCATATATATCAAGTCTTTCTAGAACCGGTATTAGTCAATATAACAACACCACACAGCATAAATACACAATAATGTTAACAATGACTCGAGTAATGCCAAATAATCATAAATAAGATTTAGTACTAATAGTAAACCACACGAATATAAAATTCTGTGCTTACTAGGCGCCCACCAAAAATACATATATACATTTCACATGAATACTAGATTATTATAATTATATAAATATATAATATTAATTTATATATTAACTATATATACATTATTTCCAAACAAAGTTATTATTATATTCCATAGAATTATATTAAAACGAAAATGCAAATACAAAAAGAAACATTTTATAATAACGACACCAGGTAAATATTATATAATATTATATATAATAAATAATATAATATATATATAATATATATAATATATAGAATATAATATAATATATATATATAAATAATATTAGTATTAAATAATATATATTATATATATTATATATAATAAAATAATATATATTAATAATAAATACCGTATATATAATGTATATATATATAATAATATAATATATATTATATATATATTTATTATATTATATAATAAATATATATAAATATAATATAAAATAATATATATATAATAATAATTATATTAATTATAATATAATTAAATATAAATATAATATAATATAATATAATAAATATATATATATATAAAATAGCCACAAGCTGAATAAGCATAGCTATCCCCCCCCCCCCCCCTCTATATAAAAATATTGTTATATTCTCAAAAAGCCAATTTTTATTTTATTAATTTAATAAGGTAATGGTAGTAGTGGGAAAACCCTTATAAAATGATAATTTTATCGGGGTGCGACAGTCAGAAATAAATTTCAAACCTATAGCTATCACAGGGACTGCTGCTGGACCCTCCACTATAGGTAAAATCAGTCAGATATGTAGTGTTCATACCCTAATGGCCAAATGATGGGTTCACAAAACCATACCCCCTCACATAAAAAACCCCCATACTCTCCAATTATGCACCTTTATTCTCGCCTTCTGCCAAACTCACATTTCATGTCCTTCAGACATTCGGTTTACTGACTCAACTTATACATTCGATCTCACCAGCTCCGGTATCGGATTTCCAACACACACTCGCACACTTATATACATCGCTTAAAACCGACTTCAATCTCCATTCCACAAATGAGCCAAAACCATAACTCAACATATTATTCATTTATATTCTCTCGGTATTACCCATTTCTTCAACACCACACAACTCTCTAATACGTTTACTCTTCCCTAATTTAATCAATTCTTTTCACACCTAGCCCCTAAAGATTGGTCCATCTTATGAAAAACATCAATTGAACGATTATAGATCATTGCTTCTTATTCCAGAACCATAGTCTCACTACTAATACAAATAAACCCTAACAGGTAACAATATCATCCATACCATGTAAGAAAACTCCTAGCACTCTAAAGACATTAGTAACCATATATACATTACTACCATACGTAATTTTAAATTTGACACCAGGTACAACCTTCCTGGCATCTACAAACAAATATCCTAAAGATATTTAAACTCAGACACTAATGTTCCAGCTGCTCACCATCTAACATTAACTTCACACTGAGAGGACTGCCTCACTCACAACCATAAACCTACTCTTATCTATAATCTAGATTTACTTTCAAACCCTCCTTTACAAACCACTCACTGCCAAAATAACATCAAATCATTTACACAATCTCTCAAACTCTCATAATTGGCCAAAACAAAAAACCAAAATCATTCGGCAATGCAACATACTAAATAATATAAAAAAAAAAAATATAATAGGAATAGGCTACCCTCCACATTCTTATCTCCATTCTAACCATCATTCTAATCACACCATATTTCCTGCCATCCCCACCTTCAATTCTTTCAATAAAGTTTTATCCAATTATAACATAAAAATTGGTAACATTAACCAACTTTGACATAACCACAGAATCCCTGCCTCCACTCCGCTAAATATCTAAAAACAAATCACTTTTGACTTACCATTTATTCTTACACATCAGCCTCACTATCGTCTTACTATTCTTTTTAAATTTCCATATACAGAAGAGCGCGTGAGCGCGACTAACCACTATATTAATCACTAACACCTGCCATAGAGGCTTCCCCTATTAAACCCTATTTCAAATACCCTGTGCAAAATCCATTAAAAAACTAAATACAATTTATTCTCTTTCTCCCATTCATTTTCTCTAAACTCAATTTGTCAATTTCATATGTTGTAAAGATATATGATCCACACAACCTTCTTACTACTCCTATAAACGCACCTTGTTCATCACAAATCAGTCCTTCAGTCACTCCAGCGTACAATTCTTTCGGTACCTAATTATACACAACATAATATCTTCCCTATAAAACACTCAATAAAACTAATTTCCCCGTAGTTGCTACAATTCTCCCTATATCTTTCCTATACCCTGATAGTTAATAAGGGTACCTATTACTGCTCTCCTCAATACCATCGGAATCATAACCTCTCTAAACACTTTGTTACACAATCTTCAAGATTCATCAACAATACAAAAAACATGGCCTCCGTTCTGATCATTTCACCAGTAATTTCATCTATACCGACAAAGATACTATTCTTCAACTAATCATAAACTCTACCACTATTTCCTCTTCTTTTGCTAATAACCTCACTACCCCAAAAATTAACCGTAATTACCTTCTTGCACCATCAAAAACCACACACAGTCACTATCACAACCTCTTCATTACTGCCAATATTATCAGATTTCGAGTGTATACATATTCCACACTGCCCCTCACATTCCATTTCATTCAAGTACAAAACACCAATCCACTTAATCATATCTGAAAGCAGGTTCTATATTCTAAATTTTTTAATTCATTGAATTTCAATAAACATAAAAAACTCCAGAAGAGCTTCCTATCCCTCGGTACTAGTATCCTTCCAAATCCTGCCTTCCCTCAAACTGTCTTCATTTTAACCTTCTTCTTTCTCTTACGATAGATCTAATCCTTTCACGCCTTTCTTTTTCCTACTCAACTTATATCAAATACCAAGCATCTTTTCTTCAAACTCACTATTCCCTCCATATCAAATAAACAACAAAACATTGTTTTGTAATATATATCTCCTCTAACCCACATTAAGACAAATCACCTCTCTCATCCCAAATACATCCACCACCACTGTATAGCATTCATACTTAAAATCACACTAAATATAAAATAGCACACCCACATCACTAATCTTATATGGCACTGCTACACAATGACTCCAGAATTTAATTAAGAGTTTCAGCTTTGCATCACATTTCATAACATAAGATACTTGCGAGCGTTCTACATACTTCGACACACTATACCTACACGTTGCCTCTCACTAATAACATATCTTCACTCTTGAATCAATACACCTACTTCTACTGTCCATTAATCACCTTTCCTTCCATCCAAGTCCCCACTAAACTATAATTTTACATTAGAACACATTAAATGATTCCGGAAATCTCCATTTGCATAAAACACTACTCTTACCTGATTTAACATCCAACATATACTTCCACATCTTCTCCTTCTTCACCAAACACAAAATCAATCATACTTTTCACTCGATAACACCATCTTACCTACACCAACTCTTGTATACTTATGAATACTCCTTGTGTTTAAAGAAAAAGTAAATACTTATGATTTCAGACCTCTAACTCTCCTCACAGAAAACAATCACCTATCCTACCATTACTCATTTTTCTCCGACACCTCCAAAATACCACCGGTATAATATACCATCCTTTTTTCTATGATCAATTAATAATATATATAAAATATAATAAATATATAATATAATAATATAGATATATATATAATAATAAAATATATATAATATATATATAAATATA
>JABUQX010122242.1:22500-26405 GCA_015478945.1 Trachelipus rathkii | reverse complement strand
CTTGGTTCTCCTACTGACAAATCTTTCTGGCCTCTTTGCCAAAAACATCTCTAACAACTTCATGGTAACATCTTCTTTCCTCCTCTTATTCGCTCTGTGATTCTGTTGTTAATACTTCCAACTGAAAGCCAATCATCTCTTTCGGCCTCCTATTTTTCTCTAACTCAACCCTGGACGATTCTGGTATTCCTCTTCCTCCTCCTTCTCCTCTAAGGTGTTCTATGCCTTTGCCTGTGATTACATTTGATCGGGTGCATGGGCCACTGAAATCTATGAACGTTAGTAAGGCGGGTGGTCCGGATGGCATTCCTCTTCGGAGTTTTAGGGGGTGTGCTTCCAGTGCTGGCCCCTCATCTCCGTTCATCTATAATTCTCTTGCCTCAATACTAGCACTTTCCCTCAGTGGGAGCGCGCATATGTCCAACCTATTCCGAAAATGAGCTGACTCTGTATTCCTTCTAAACTACCCCTGATGCTCCTCACTTGCAATTCTTTCTAATCTTTGAAACCCTTCCAACTCTTCATTCTTAGATAATCTGAGCATCTCTTTCCCTTCTTTCTGCTTACCAGTACGGCTTTCGGTGCTCGAGATCTACGCGATATTATGCTTTCCTATTAAAGATTTTTGGTTTCTCGCCCTTAGACACGGGAGCTATGTGTGTTTTGCGCTTGCACATATGCAGCATTTGACCGGGTATGGCACGCGTCCACTGCTCTCCAAGCTCCCCTCCTTTGGGTTTCCTTCATCTCTTTGCTTACTTATGTCTAGCTTTCTTCCAAATCGCTCAATGTCGGGCTGTTGGTGATGGGGCGACTTCTTCTTTTTCTGTCAATAGTGTGTTCCTCAGGGTTCTGTTTTATCTCATACTTTATTCCTGCTTTTTTCATTAATTATCTCACCTGCACATCTAACCTTCTATCCACTCATATGTCAATGACTTTACCCTTCATTCTTCAACTCATATCAATTTTGCTCCCTCTTTTATTCTAGAATTGCCTTGCTCGTCTTAATCTTTCCGATTTTAGTCTCGCTGATGGATAGAAATTCAGGGTTGGGTCGTTCTCAAAGCTTGTGAGATTTAATTCTTATAAAACCCACTTCTACAATATCTCTCTCTCTAGACAGTTTAAATTTTTCTATCTTTCTTTCGTTCTATTTTTCTTTCTTTCTTTTTGACAAAATAAACAGCCTTGACCTAACATAAACAAAAAAATGTTTTGAAACCTTAAATCACAGTGTTGCGAGGGTGGTCCTCCAAATGAAACTAGGGAGTTCTGGTTAGAGTGCGAGACTTTTTTTCCTCTCATCAGTTACTCCACCTATACAAGGGTCTCATTCGCCCTTGTATGGAGTACTGCTTCCATATCTGTGGGGGGGCGGGGCTCTGGTTTCATCCGGGGCTTTTTTTTGGGGGGGGATAGAGGTCCGAGTCACAAGGCCCAAAAGGCTTATAAACTGTTCTTTACTTTCTAGTTCACTTGATCCTTTATATTGCGGCGCTTATGTTGTAGTTTATCCCTTTTCTATAGGAACTGTAGAGGCAAGTGCTCGGGGGAAACTATCCAATCTCGTACCACCACCTTTACGACGCCACGTAGCACAAGGGGTGCTGTGTCGGCACTTGAGGGTTGTGTTGATGTTAGTCAACTCCAGAACTGGTTCGCTGCGGGTGCTTCTTTCCTGCCACCTCCTGTTCTGTGGAAGTCTCTTCCATATCTGTGTCTTCCTTTACTGAATTTAATCACCTCACTTTAAAGCCTGCGTCTGTGCTCATCCTGCGTATTTGCTGTTAGATGGAATTTTTGAGGGCGTTCAAACACCCTCCGTTGAATAGGGTTCTGCCCGTGACCGGGTCGTGACAACTGTAAAAAAATAAATAAAATAAAAAGGGGTTCTAATAAGGAATTCCTTAAGCTAGCTGAAAACCCACAAGAATGGCACCTCCGACGGGGTGAACCACTTCTGAATGCATTAAAATATCAATAAACCGAGAGCTGGCCTCGGCTGACAAAAAAAAAAAAAAAAAAAAAAGAACAGAAGACAGAAGTGGAAGCCGGCGCCTTATCAGCAACCCCTGGAACAGCACTGATAGTGACGATGGTGGCTTTCAGCAAATAAACCTACTGAAGATGAGGATTTGGATATGTTGGACTTTGATAAGTTCATGGGAAATTGCATTGACATCTGATTCACCTTCAAAGGAATCACAACAGGGAACCTCATCGTAAAATGAAGAGGCAGTCATCAGGAGCAAAGATAATTCAAATTTGCAGTCGGTGAAGGAGGAGATGAGGCTCTACGAAAACATGAGATGCTGCCTACAGAGAGAATCCTTTCATGTGGTGGCATGAAAATGGCCAAGGTTTTCATTATTAGCAGTGGCTTGCAGGCAAATAATTATCAGCACCTCCTTCATCAGTCCAGAGCGAGCGTATTTATAGTGTAGGTTAGGAAGGAATGTAAACACCCCAAAAAGGAACAGTTCTCTCGCCAGATACTAGTGAAAGCTTAGTTTTTGCATTCACAATTTGTGAATTTTTGATATTGAGTATTGAATGATATCTATCTTAAAGGAGTATTTTATAATGTCATGTTTGAGTTATAGCGTTTTTTATTTTAACTTTTTTCATTCTGATTAATTGAGGTCTTTCTTTCATTATTTTGATTCTTTATATGTAGCTTAGTAAAGAATCTCTGTAAGATTGTAGTCATTTAAAACTAAAAGATAGTAGCTTAAACTTTGTTAACTACGTTACTTGAATGGAAATGGAAATTTTTTTAAATAAACACAAACATAAAAAAGTTATTAATATGTATATTTGCAATTATTATTTCTTTAAAGGATACTATTTTAATTTTAAAATGAATATACTTGGGCACAACCAAATATGAAATATAAATGACAAGTATTGTTTGTACAAGGAATGCAATCTTGAGTTACCTAGCAGTGAACAAATGTTTCTATCTTATTACTGTTATTTATACATTAATTAAGAGTATCGGATATCAGATATCTGGTATTCCGGATACCTAAAAAAATTAGAGTATCGGTATCGGGTTATCGGCCTCTTGGTTCTGGTATCGGTACATCCCTAGTGTGGCACCCAAAAACCAAGACCAAAAAACCCAACAATTGAGATTTTCATTGGGTTAACCGAGAGTCAACATTACTTTGGTGAAAAATATTACATATTTTTCAGTTTTATTACATTACAAAATTTTTGTAAGCAAATTATTTGTGGAAAATCTTTTCTAATAATTTCCTTCATTCGAACCATGACTGTTCATTATCGGAGCACGTACCTGTGTGTATGTACGTAACCATTCTTTATATCTGTGTTTATGAATGGAAAAGTTAATTTGCTCAAAGGAATTATTATAAATCTGTGTGATGGCTTTTAGTAATTAAGTAAATGATAATATAAAATGACCAATAGTATACCTACATCTTATGTTATATTTTTCCTTTAGGTAATTTTAATTGCTTCCTTTGCCAGGAATTCAGCCACAGTATTCTTCTGACTGCCTTGGATCTGTAGTAGACAGAAGGTAGTTTGTTTACGCAATTATGTGTATATGTGCGCAAATCATGAGGTCCGTTAGGTAACAGAACTCATCCATCTTGCAAAAGGCGTTACTGCTTTAGTTGTTACATCAGACAGGATGAATTTATTGCTCCTTCACTGATTTTTGCCAATAAAAATTAGTCCTATAGGTTTACGGCTTGGAGTTCGTAACCAGTCCGAAGGCTCTAATCATGGCCCTTGAATTACGTTATTTTGGCACTTTTCGTTATCTTTAGAGTCAAGATTTTTCTTTCATCCATTTCAGGTTTTGTGGTAACAACAAATATGAAAGATCTTTTGTTTCTTGAACTTTGCGTTTGTAGAACGAATGGGATCAC
>JABUQX010122242.1:15000-17500 GCA_015478945.1 Trachelipus rathkii | reverse complement strand
GCTAGAGGAAGCGGATAAGCAAAAAAAATAAACTTAAAATGCATAAAGACGCTTTGTGCATCTTAAATATGAGCTACACATAGGCAAAAGCTAAATTATTTGCCATAATATATAGATATGTGGCGGAAGATAAAAACAATTATTTGAAAGTTAGCAGTAAAAGATACCAAATTGCAACATTTCAGCGAATATATCCATGAATTTGTTACTGACGTTTTAAAAGAATTTGAAATAACAAGAGGCAAGTAATTAGCTTAGTTACTGATAACGCATCAACATGATCAGTACGATTGAAAAATTAAATAAGAAAAATGGATGAGGGAACAAGAAGCTGGTAAATGTGATACGATTTTTGTTGAATGTCAAAACGAAGAAAGAAGTAATGGTTGTTTTCAGGAATAACTATAAAACTATGAAAATAATGACAATCCAGATTGACGCTAACCATTGCACACAATGAGATGTGGCGTTCATACTTCACAGTTAGCAGTGCCATGATGGTCTCCACAATACTCATACAGCAAATCTTATGAGCAAGGCGAGACAAATGACAAAAGCAGCACGTACCCCAAAATTAATGGATGTTCTAAAGAGTCAAGCTGGAAAAGTAGCAACCTTAGGTCAAGAGGCAAGATGGGGAAGTACATGTCTTGTGCTCTAAAGGCTTCTGCAACTAAAACATTATAGTAGTAGTATGATGCCTGCCGGTACTTCTGACTTTCTCTCTCCGACAGTCAGTGGGAGCAAATCGAAACCCTCGAAGAATTATTAAAACATCAATACTTTACAACAAAAAATGCTCAATCAGAAGACTTGACTGCAGGAAAATTTTTATGGAGAAGGCATTTTAGGCAAAATGACAAAAAATCCATGAAAGATGGGAGAAAGAATGTTAAAACTGAAAATAAAACTTTTGTCGACCATCTTGTTCAGAATCTTTTCTCAGAACTGGAGATCTGATATTAAGCTAGGAGTTGCTCTTGGTGAACTAGGGACTTTAAAATGAATAACACTATGAACAGAAATCTGGGTCAGAGACATAGTTTAGCAGTTTCAGGAATCCTCCCTTGTAGTGTCTTGTCAGATGAAGATGAAGAAGTCAAATTTGACAGGGAATTTGACATGCAGAAAAGCGGTTGAAAAAACTAAAAGACAATCTGCCGAGTAAAAAAGGACATTCAACCTAAAGAATCCTCTAGAAAAATAAATGATAAATTCCATAAGGCATTAGATGGAATAATGAAAATCGACTGGAAATCAAAGTTAACAGTTATGAAAGAAAGCAAATCAATTGCTTCCTAAAATTTCGCAAGTTACGCTTGCACAATTACAGCCTTTACCTCCTATTCAAGGGAATGTGATAGCTTATTTTCTGGCCTTTAAAATAATAAAATCGGATCTATGGACATCGTTAAAGGAGGATTTTATTGCTTTAAGTTTTATTGTTAAGAACAATTGTTTTGAATTAATTTATATTACATATGGTCGGGCTGTTCAAAGAGATATTATTTTTTAAAATTTAGAAGAAAGTGAGTTTATATATATATATATATATATTATATATTATATATAATATATATATATATAATATTATATATATATAAAATTATATATATTATATATAATATATATAATAATATAATTATATATATTATATATAATATAATATATAAATATATATATAATTATATTAATCGCCTATATAGCACCTTACTCCCTAATTCTTGGAAATGAAAAAGAAAGATGAGAAGAGATATATATATATATATATATATATTATATAATATATATATATATATTATATTATTATATATATATATATATTATATATATATATTTATAGTATATATTATATATATATTATATATAATAATATATATATATATATATATATATATATATTATATATATATATATATATATATATATATATATAAATCTGTTTTTTGAATTAAAAATTAGTCAAATGTACAGGCAGCTCATAGTTCAATGAGGAATTATTTAAACTTTAGGATGAAACTTTAAAATATAATTTATATGCTTTTTAAAAAAAAAAAAATAATAAATAATATTTACGAAAAGTACAGGCAGTGTCATCGATTCCAAAGAGGAAGATATATTAAAATTAGGAAAGAGAAAGTGATTATTCTCTGTTCTGTATTTCTAAAGATTCACATTTTCTATAAAACTATTTTCTGAAGTGTTTTAATTCTAGTTAATAAGAGTCATTACAAACATTTAATTTCATCATACCATCAAAAATTTTGTAACAGAATTAATGATTTCATAACTGTAAATGGAGAAGGAATTATAACTAAGGTTGGGAGTCGAAGCAGAACAATTTTAAAATGCCGGAGCTGGAGTCTGAGCCGGTAATTTTAAAAAGCTGGAGCCGGGTAATTTTAAAATGCTGGAGCCAGAGTCGGAGCCGGAAAAAAATTTGCCGGCTCCGCAGCCCTAATCATAGGGTGAGTAAAAAGAAATATGTTTATTTTTGGGT
>JABUQX010122242.1:0-10000 GCA_015478945.1 Trachelipus rathkii | reverse complement strand
CCAGTTTTCTAAAGAGTGTAAGTATTTTTGGGATGTTGTATGGCTGTGTTTACGTCTGGGTGTTTGGAAATAAGACTGATGTCCATCTGCATAAGTGATAGTTTGTGGAGTGGTGAATTGGGTGGTTAGGCTGCAGTGAAAAAAGATTGAATAAAATGGATGAGAGATGGCTCCCTGCTGGGACGCCGTTTGTAATGATAGAGTGGGAGAGGTTGTTTTGATATAGCTTTTGCAAAACGGATTGGTGAGGGAAAATGGAAAGCCATTTTTTGTCTTTATTTTCTAGGGAGAATGGAGGATTTTTTTGAATTAGGAGGTGTGGTGGGGACGGTGTAAAATGCTTTGTCTATGTCAATTGCTGTGAGTATAGATCTATGGGAAGTTGATTGGCTTAAGCCATAAGGATGTTGTGAGGAGGTGAGGGCTGTGGTAGATAGAGTGGTTGCTCTTAAATCCCTGTGGGAAGTACGGGGAGAGGAATAATGGGAAATTTATTAATATTAAATTTTCTGCAATTACTGATGGAACAAAGCAGAGAAATTGGGCGACAGGAGGAGGGGGAGTTGGGGTCTTTTTTTGGTTTGAGTTTAGGGATTATGTATGTTTGTTTCCAGATTGGGGAATGAGTTGAGTTGCCGGGATTATTGAAGATGTCATGTAATTAGGAGGTTGCGTTTTTCTCCCAAGGATGTGTTTATGTGCAGGATTGATATGGGTCTGGGCCTGATATTTATTATATTTATATATATTATAAATTATATATATATATATATATATATTATATATATATATATATATATATAATATATTTAATATATATATATTAATATATAACATACCGTAAAATGGGGGAAAGCCGGTCACGGAGGGGGGAAAAACCGGTCAGTTTAATAAATTGTAATATTTTTTTAAATTAAAAAAATTTTTCGAATTAGAAAAGGTTTTTTAATAGCAAATAGATTATATCTTTAACCCATATATAAAAAGTTAAGTAAAAATAACTTCACCTATAGTCAAAAAAATTATCCCAAAAGTTGGAAAAAATTTTTTTTTTTTTTTTGCCAAAAAAATCTAAGACCTCGTGAATTCGTAGACATAAGATATCAGAATCTTTGAGTTAGATTGCAATTGGAAGTCTATTTTAACATTTCCATGTAAAACATTTAAAATATTAAGCTTATTTTTAAAGTTACTTAAGTTTATGTCAAGTTTCGGGGGGAAACCGGTTCTGGGCGTAGGGAAAAGCCGTCAGTATAAAACTTTTGAAAAAATGTCTATTTTTTTTTAGTTTTCAATCATATTTGTTCTTATTTATGCATGGTAGACTATAAGACATTGGTTTAATGTTTCTAATACAATCTTCTTCTATCTAGCTGTAGGATGAAAAAAGTATCACAGTGAAATGTGCGTACTTCACCGATATAAAAAAAAAAAAAAAAAAAAAAAAAAAGCCTTTTTGCGTTTAAAAAAGTGCAAGTATCATTAGTTTATTACTAATTAATAGTAAATTTAAATGAGTTTCATAATTTAAATATATCATTTTGTGACAAGTATTTCGTTCAAAAAAGTTCACGTGGAATGTGCGATACATAGGCCATACTCGTATGAATAAAATTGCCAATTTTGTTAAAAAGTTGAAATATTAATTATTATTTATTAGAAAATTATTAAAAATTATTTGTCATAATTCATTTTTTCAATGCTTATTTAGCATAAAAAAATGAAAAAAAAATTTCAAAATTTATTGTAAAAAAAATCAACGTTCAAAAGCATGTTAATAATAAACTTAGAACTGTGTTTTCAATCCAAATTAATTCTATAACTATTATTAGACTCTATTTAACATTTTAAAGTAATAATTATAATTAAGTGTGACAAGCACAAAAGAAAATACATATTTAATACCGGCTAATTTCCCGAGCACGCCACTGACGGTTTTCCCGAAATTCAATTTTTTGAAAATGGAAATTCTCAAAAATATTTTAAAAATTTTTTTCATTCGGAGCATTTTTATTACTTTGCCGTATTCTAAAACATTAAGAAAACTCTAAATGTGAGAAAAAACTATTAGGTATAGATATAACTTAAAATTTCGATTCATAGATTCATTAAAAAAAAAACGCGCGATTTTTGACCGTTTTTCCCCCATTTTACGTATATATATGATATATATATTATATAATATATTATTATATAATATATTATATATATATAATATATATATATATATATATATAATATATATATATATATAGAGCTGTTTACCGAATTCCGGCCGGAATTGACATTTTTTTTCAGTTCTATATTAAATTTTTCAAAATTCCGCCGGAACCGGAATACTAATTTACTAATGAGAAAAATTTGCTGGGAGAGATTTATTTTATATAACCCATAGCCCATCTTTTAACAAAAATATAATAGTAGCCTTGTGTAGTATTCATTCAGTGTATCACATACCTACAGTATTATTTAAATAAAGTTTACTCAAATACCTCAAAATAAAGGATTATAAGATATTCAATTAAATTCAAATTTAATTGCCAAAAATTATATATACCGTAAAGCGGGGCTACTTTGGCAGGTGGGCCACATGTTTATGCCTGCCAAACATTACCCAAATATCTTATAAAGAAGTTTATATGTCTAAATTACTTATCAAATGCTAGGGAGTACATACCAAAAATTTGAGGCCCTTCGCTCTTGTAGTGGCCGTGCAGGAGGGCCAAAAGGGCGTGGCCAAAGTTACCCCAGCAATGGGGCAACTTTGGCCACCCCATGCCAACATTACCCCATTGTATGCAAAAGTTGTATTGTAGTACTAATATTCCTTATATTGCCTTATTTTTATTGTAGTAATAATATTTCTTAATTATATTTAAAATTTCAGGTTGTTTTTGGGTATTTTCTTAAAATTAATTGTACAGCATTTGCCTTTATAAAATCAAAAAATTAAAAATTCCTTTTTTGGAACAAAAACTTTAAAAAAAACTTATCTACATTAGGCAGGCACCTTTAGGGGGTCTGAAAACACATACTACCCTCTTGGATTTATGTAATGGGGATTATTATTTACAATTTCAATGATGTCGGATGGGGAAATCACAGACTTGTCCTCAGCATTTAGTGCCTGACCATTTTAAATACAGCTTTAAATTTTAATTTTATCTTTTAATCTTTTATCTTATTTAAGTTTTGTGAAAAAAAAAAAAAAAAAAAAAAAAAAAAAAAAAAAAAAAAAAAAAAAAAAAAAAATGAAAAAAAAAATTAAAGGAAAAAAAATATAAATATAAACATATTATTATATTAAATAAATAAAATCCCTATATTATTTAATTTAAGAGCATTTAGAGCGACCTCACAACTGGCTAAAGTTGCCCCATAACCATAAAATGGGGGGTGGCCAAAGTTACCCCTCCCATTTCACATGTTAATAAAATTTAACATTTTAAAAATTTTTAAAATTTTAACATTGATTATTATTCCTGAGCTCTTTCTGAACAAAAATTGCATTTATAAAAAAAATTGTGTGATTTAAACTTTGCGAGATAATTCATAAAAACCACAGGAAGGTGAAAAATTAGATTTTGCAAAGTTTTTTGGAAAAATGTTTGTAACTCTGTTAATTGTTAATATAACTTTATAAAAAGTGTACCAACAGTTTATATAGTTATTAAGGAACAAATGTGTCAGACAGCATATTTTACGAAAAATAAATATTTACAAACGGTATAGCTAAAAATTTGAGCAGGGGTGGAAAATGGCCAAAGTAGCCCCGCTATATATATATATATATATATATATAAAATCTGTATTAATAGTCAATATTTAGGCCTAGAAGGGGTATTGGTACTACTGTATAATTTAAACATCTTTAATATACATAAAAAGAGGTAATTTTAAAAAAACAAAACATTTTTGGTTTTAAAAATGTGTTTTTTAAAAAAAAAAATAAAAATCATTTTTTTTATCCCTCTATATATATCTAAAGTACATATATGTATTCTTATTTATATATATATATATATATATATAGAAAGGTATATATATATATATATATATATATATATATATATATATATATATATATTAGTGATGACGATTAATCGCCATCACATCGGCAAAATCGCATATTTTTTATCGCCATCGGCAAATTTCAACATTATTTTTGCTGATTAATTGAACAAATATTAAGAATTTTGAATAATATTAAAAACTCAATAATAATAATAAGAATAATAATAATAATAATAATAATACTATTATATATACGATATATATATATATATATATATATATATATATATATATATATATGAGAAGATATAAGTATATATATATATATATATATATATATAGCAGTATATATATATATATATATATATATATATATATCTATTTTTGCTTATGGTATGTATGACATTCCAGTGCCTAATGGTTCGCCTTCTGTTATAAGCGCTCATATCCACACTCATCCTCCAGACAATATATCATATACACATACTTATTTCCACACCCCTCTTCTAGACCACCTCTACAGCCACCCCTTGCCCTCCTCTCTTTACATCCATGCATAGGTGGTGAAAAATTTGGCCCACATCGTATGGCCTGGCGCAGGTCGTAGGAAGGCTGATTGGGAGGGACGGTGGTAGCTGGGCTGGCTGCCTTCCCCCCCTTATCTGTTGAATGCTAACGCATGCCTCGGAGAAGGTCGCGATCGCCGTAAGCGGCCTTCTATCTTTCGGCAAATGATCGCCGTATGGGTACATGGAATGTCAGAGGAATAAATGTTGAGGAGATGAGGAGAGAGGTGATGGATGTATTTAGAAAGGGCAAATTTGATTTGCTCGCTGTGACTGAAACAAAGATGAAAGGAAACGGTGAAAATGAGTGGTGTGGTGTGAAATGTGTTTGTGTTGCTGTGGAAAGGAATGAGAGGGGGATAGAAGGATTTGCAATTCTGATGAGTGAGTTGTGGTAGAGAGCTATGGTAGATTTTGTGTGTGTGAGTACTAGAAGTCTAAAGGTTAAATTTAAGTTTGAAAAGGTCAAAATTTGTGTGGTTGCGACATATGATCCATCTGAAGGTAATGTTGAAAAGAGTACGATTTTCTGGGATAATTTGAATGATGTTTTGGATGGGGGGAATAGGAGATTCAGTTCATTTGCCACATATCTGCCCATTCAAGGATTTTTTTTACAGTTGTCACTACCACTCACGGGCAGAGCCCTATTCAAGGAGGGAGTGTAGTACTCTCAAAAGTTCACCCTCTAGCGCAAATTACGCATATGAGCACAGACGCAGGTTTTAAAGTGAGGAGATTAAATTCAGTAGGAAATACAGAAGATGGAAGAGAATTCCACAAAACAGAGGTGGTAGGAAAGAAGGAAGCACCACAGCAAACTAGCCTGGAGTTACCAATGTCAACACAATACTCGTGCGCAGATACAGTACCTATTGTGCTACGAAGGCGTCATAAAGGTGGTAGTACGCGAGTGGGATAAGTTCCTTGAGCACCTGCCGCTGCGGTACCTATAGGATAGAGATAAAGCACCAACATCGCCTCGCAAAGATAGAGGGTCAAGTGAACTGGAAAGTACAGAACAGTTTATAAGTCTTTTTGCCTCTGACTCCTCGACCCTCCTAACTCAAAGCTTCTGGTGAAAACCAGTAGCCCCCCCAGATAAGTGAGAGAGCAGTACCTGCTACACATGTGGGCTGAGACCTTTGTATAGCTGGAGCAACCCTGAAAAGAGAGGAAAGTCTTCACAGTCTTAAACAGGAATTTGAAGTTCTTTGAGGCTGCCTAAGCAACCACTGTGATGTGAGGTTTCCAAGACATTTTTTTGTTCATGTTAAGGCCAAGGATGTTTATATTGTCAACAGGAGAGACGACAGAACCGTCGAAAGAGACAGGAAAGTTAGAAGGTATTTTGGATGAGAACAGATATGAAAGCGTTTTGTTTTTTTAACTGCTGAATCTCTCATTGAAGTTGTTTGATCCATCAGCAGATAAAATCGTGAAAGATTACATTTTCAGAGCACCTAGTTGTAAAAGTGGAGTTGGTAAATTGATATGAGTTAAAGAATGGAAGGGTCGAGTCATCGGAATACGAGGGGATAGATGTGCAGGTGAGAAGTTCATTAATGAAAAGTAGGAATAAGGAAGGAGATAAAACAGAAACATGAGGAAAACCACTATTGACAGAGAAAGAAGTTGAAGTAGCCCCATCAACAACAGAAAATATTATTGAGCCATTTGAAAGAAAGCTAGACAGAGTAAGTAAAGAGAAGGAGGAAACCCAAATACTCAGTCAAATGCTTTGTATATGTTCAAGCGCCACCACCCAAGTCTCCCCGTAGTTCTTAAGAGCGAAAACCATAAATCGGTAGCTAGATAGAATGTATATCGCAGACTTGCAAACGAGACAGATTGGCGATCGGAGTGGAGTTTCCAGGATGATCTAAGAAGTGAGTTGAGAAGTGTTTCAAACTTAGATAGAATACAAGTGAGAGCTATAAAGCGATAGTTAGAAGGATCTGAGCGGCTTCCTTTTTCGGAATAGGTTGGACATGTGAGAGCTTTCCAACACTAAGGGAGGGAAAGTGCTAGTATTGAGACATAGAGAATATAGTTGAGCGAGAGGCCGAAGAGATTAGCCTTTTCCAGTTGGAGAATCAGCAACACAATGATCAGATCGAATAAGGTGAGGAAAGGCAGATTTACAGAAGCTGCTAGAGATGAAAGATTTGGCCAAGTAGGAGAACCATGAGGTTAGCCATTCTTCTCTTGATGCAGAAAGCCAGCTTTTGCTCGTCGAAGAGTATCCCTGCAACGATTTCTAGCTGAATGAAAATTAGCGAGAGTGATAGGAGAACGAGAATTTATCCACACCTCGACAGGCACTGTCTCCAGCCTGAATGGCCAGAGAATAGGCACGATCGAAACCATGGGTTATGAGGAAAGAAAGATTTAGTTTTAGATGGAATGAATGAGGAAAGAAAATTCTAGCTGCAGAAGGAATGAACCTGCTCATCCTTATCAACGATTACAGCTCCCCCCTTATCTTTTAAATCTTTATACATCCATCATTATTCCTTATTGAGGTAGCCAATTTTCTATCATCTGCAAACTTGGAAACCTTACATTTAAGTCCCTGGTCTAAATATTTTATACATATATGAAGAACAGCAACTGACCTAAGAAATTGTTACGGACCACAAACGTCTCTCCTCATTTCCATTAATAAATACTTTTCATTTTCATTGATTAACTATTATTATTATTATTATTATTATTATTATTATTATTATTATTATTATTATTATTATTATTATTATTATTATTAAGGTTAGAAAAAAAATATTATTGAGACTTAAGAAATCAAAAATTTTGATCGCTAAAATAATTTCGGGAGGTTGAACCCCTGACCCTCCTGTCTACAGCCTTATATATATATATATATATATATATATATATATATATATATATATATATATATATATATATATATATATATATATATATATACTATATATATATATATATATATATATATATATATAGAGAGAGAGAGAGAGAGAGAGAAATTTTTAAAATAGTTTTTTCAATTAATCATCGTCATCGTCATCGGCAAAATTTGCTCTAATCAAGCCATCACATCGCTATCGGCAAAATTTCATAACGTCTCCATCACTAATATATAGCATATATATATATATATATATATATATATATATATATATATATATATTAAGTATATATATATATATATGTTAGATATGTTAGAGTATATATATATATATATATATATATATATATATATATATATATATATATATATATATATATATATATATAGTAGCTGGAACAAGTGTCTGAGTTTAAATATTTAGGGTATGTGTTGGATGAGAAGGGAAAGGACAGAATGCAGTAGGAAAGTTGTGAATGCAGGAAGGTGGCTGGTGCAATTAATCGTTGGTGAATGTAAAGGACTAAGTCTTGAGGCGCTAGAGTCTTTGCATGAAGGTATGTTGTTACCTGTGTTATTGTATGGTAGTGAGACTATGGTCTAACAAGAAGTATAGATCTAAAAGTTCAATGTGTTCAGATGGACAATCCTAGGGGCATGCTAGGTGTGAAAAGAATTAATAAAGTGAGGAATGAACGTATTAGAGCTTGTGTGGTGTGAAGAAAGGGTAAATGAATAAATGAAAGTATGTTGAGAGGGTTTGGCCATGTGGAAAGGATGAATGATAGCCGGTTGGTTAAGAAGTGGATGTATAGTGGAGAGTGTGTTGGGAACCGAACGGCTGGGAGACCGAAGAGAAAGTGGATTGAGTCGGTGAACGAATGTCTGAAGGAGAGAAATGTGAGTTTGGCAGGGGAGAATAAGGGTGCATGATAGGAGAGAATGGCGTGGTTTTGGAGGGGGTCTGGTTGTGGCCCACCTGGGCCAGGTGATATGGGATGAACCCTTACATTGACGATTACCATAGTGAGGGTCCGTCGCGGGCCCGTGAAGCTCTGGGGTGGATTTTCTGTCTGTGACGAGCTCTCACTTCACTAATGGTACGGAGGGGGCGGTAAGGCTGGGCTTTTCTTTCCGCTTGTCATGTTCTCCTACTGCTTTTCTTTTTCCGATGCTTGTACAGCACCTACTCCCAATCTTGGGGCAAAGAGGAAGGTGAAGAAAGAAAGTGAAGATATATATATATATATATATATATATATATATATATATATATATATATATATATATATATATATATATATATATATATATGTTGAGTTATTTTATATAGTATATATATATATATATATATATATATATATATATTGAGTTTTAATATTAATAAAAATGGTTTTCATTTTTTGTTCAATTAATCGGCAAAAATTGCCGATGACGATGATGATTGGAAAAATTGCAACGATTTTTGCCGATGACGCATTGGAAAAAAATATGCGATTTTTGCCAATGACTCCATTAATCGTCCCATCACTAGCTTTTAAATATTTAAGATATATGTTGGATGAAAAGGGAACAGATAATGCAGAGTGTAGTAGGAAAAGTTGTATGGCCAGAAGGTGGCTAAGCTTATTAAATTGTTGGTGGATGGGGGCGTGACCAAGTCTTGAGTGTGCTAGGTCTTACATGAGGGTGCTGTTGTTGCCCTGCAATGCTTAGCAGTGAGACTGGTCTGAATAAGAGGTATAGATCTGGGTGTGTTCAGATGGCCAAATCTTAGGGGCTTGTTAGCTGCGAAAAGAATTGATAAAATGGGGAATGAAAGTGTTAGGGAGTTATGTGGAGTGAAGAAAGGTAAATGAGAGAATAAATGAAAGTATGTTGAGATGGTTTGGTCATGTGGAAAGGATGAATGACTGTCGGTTGAAGCGGATGTATAGTGGTGAGTGTGTTGGGAATCGACTGCCTGGAGACCAAAGAAAATTGATTGAGTCAAAACGAATGTCTGGAAGGAGAGAAATGTAAGTTTGGCAGAGTGAGAATAAGGTGCATAATAGAGAGCGAATGGCGGTTTGTGAAAGGGGTATGGCTGTGGCCCACCTGGGCCAGGGGATGAACCCTACACTTGACAATATGCCATAGTGAGGGTTCGTCGCTGTCCCGTGATGCTCTAGGGTGGATTTTCTGACTGCGCCGAGTTCTCACTCAATAGGTATGAGATGGTGGTAAGGCTGGGCTTTCTTTTTGACTTGAGTCATATTCTTCTACTACTTCTTTCCGATGCAATGCATGTCAAACACCTTACCCCAGTGTTGGGGAAAAAGAAAGTAGAAACATACATTGTAATTCAAAAAAAAAAAATAAAAAAAAAAATAAATATATATATATATATATATATATATATATATATATATATATATATATATATATATATATATATATATATATTGAAGCTGGGTGCTTAGGACCGCTTCTTTAAGGTTGATTGAGAAATGTTCGATTGTTTTACAAGTTTATTTCCTTACGGCTAGTT
>JABUQX010122241.1:0-5000 GCA_015478945.1 Trachelipus rathkii | reverse complement strand
TCCCTTTGTATATCAGTTGGTAATCATCATGTATTCTCCTCCTCCCCTCACCCTTCATCCTCGTCTCGCAGACACCAAGAACATCCAGTGTCCTCTCCTCCATCATACCCACAACCTCCTCCTCCTTTCCCTCCATTGTACTAGCATTAATAGTTCCTATACGGAACTTATCTTTGTGTAGTCGAGTTCGTGGTCCATTTTCATGCCTTGTCAACAACCGAAAAGATCCGTCCTGGTTCCGAGGCATCACAAGCGCGTCTTGAGCCACAACAATCCACCGCCGGCTGGCTAGGCCTGTCACGGCTTCTTTTTCTGGACTGGTATTTAGTCTCTTCCCGGACATGTATAGCCCCCCAATTGGGTTACAGAGCTCTCTCCACAGTCTCCAGGCACCTGTCCGGTCAAATTAAGCCACAGCACCACTACAAGGTAACCAGCCCATTATTCCATGGTAGATGAGCTCCATGATCGCCGGGGTTATATATTAATATAATATATTATATATATATATATATAATATATATATATAATAATTTATATATATATTATATATATATATATATATATATTATATATATATATATATATATATTTATATATTACAGGGTGTATCGTAAATATTCGAAAAAAATTCAGGTATGATATTCCTTGCCATAAATTATAAGAATGGTGTAAATAAACATTTCCCGAAACGCCTCGTTCCATGATACAAGGTGATGAAACCTATTTAAACATTAAGTTACAATAAAATAAACTAAATTTGGAAAGGTAATTAACAAATTCATTCAATTTATTTAATTATAAGAAACATACATTACTGCACAGAAGAAAATAATACAACAGAAATAGTGCGAAGCAATGGTGCACTAAGGTGGATAACAAATGCTTGAAATGAGAACCTCAGCGGCAATAAACAGGCCCTCTATTCTGCGACCGCATTGCATTGGCGGACACGTCAAATATACCGTATGTGTGGCCGAATTGTGTCACAAGATGCAATTATGCGAGCCCTTAATTCTTCGGGACTTTCAACGTTGCTGTTAGAAACCAAATGTTTCAGGTTACCCCACAAGAAGAAATCCAATGCATTTAGGTCTGGGGACCGCGGAGGCCAAGATTGTGTACCTCCTCAACCTATCCAACGGCGTGGATATACATTGTTCAAATAGTTACGAGCAACTAAACTGAAATGAGCTGGAGCGCCCGTCGTGAATGAACTACATTTTCGATTCTTAATTGTAATGGACGTCTGTCCAATAGTGTAGGCAAGTTCATGTTGTTAGAATTGGCGATAAACGTCTCCAATAAGCCTCGCTGGTAAAAAGAATGGACCTATCAAATGGTCGCCAACAATTCCGACCCATACATTCAATGAAAACTGGTGTTGATGGCGGCTTTCAACTATTGCATGTGGGTTCTCATCAGCCCATATGTGATTGTTGTGGAAATTCGATATGGCGTCTCTGGAAAAATTTGCCTCATTGGTGAACAATATTTCTGCTATAAATGGTGAGAATTGTCTGCAATTTTCTGTTGCATCCATCGACACAAAAGCTACTCTTGCAGGAAAATCTGTTGTACACAGGTGCCTGCACTCGTTGGATTTGATGAGGGTACAGAAGTTGATTTTTCAATACCCTGAAAACTGTCGAATGACTTACATGTAGTGTTGCAGAAATCTTTCTGGTACTTATTGTAGGACTGTCCTCAAGTTCTTGGAGAACCTGTTCTTCGAAATCTGGAGTTGATACTGTGCGAGGTCGCCCTTTTCCATTAGTAAGTTTTTTAAAACTTCATGTTTCTCTAAGACGTTGATGGAGACGTGCAAACATAGTATGATGCGGGATGACACGATTAGGGTATATTTCTTCATAGAGACGCATGGCTGCTAATGAATTACCGTTCGTACGACCGTAAACAAAATGCATTTCGCACATTTCACTATTTGTGTAATTCATTTTGAAAATATGAGCAACACTTGAACACAGAACTTGACACTATACGGACTAGTAAATGTATAAATGAAGCGAGATACGGAACTAGTAAATAACAGGTAGGTAACCTTTCCTACGGTATATTTGTGCTTATTATTAAAGGTCAAGATGTGGCATGGGACGGGCAATGGAATATATCAAATTTTTTCCCAATATTAAACGATACCCCCTTATATATATATATATATATATATATATAGTATATATATATATATATATTTATATTAAGTATATAAATAAATATATATATAAATATAAATTATATAAAAATATATTAGATGTATATATATATATGTTGACTTTATATTTATTACTAAAGGCCACCATCTTGAATTGGACCGGCATGTATCTGGAAAAATTTAACATCTACAGGAAAATAAATAACATTTTTGATTTCGCGAAGTAATTCATCTTTTAAACTTTAAAAAAAATTATTTTATTTTAATTATTTATTTAATAACACCTTAAATATTATTATAATCTTTGGTCTGGGCAAGTGCACGCTGTGATTGACCTTGAATCCTGGCATTAGTTGACAGAGCAAAATTGACCAAAATACCATTTTATTGTTACGCTTTGCGAGAAAATGTCATTTTTTTTAACCTTTTTAGGGGTTCGAGCCGACGGAAGGACAGAGGGGGACGAAGTCCCCCCGTCGTCCCCGGTAGGCCCGAGAAACCCCGACTCTTGCCATCTTAATTTTTACCCCTCGGGCTCGTTTAGTTATAAAGAAAAAAATTCAACAATTTTGCAACTTTGGCACGCTCCCTCCGACTACTCCAGCTTCTTCGTTTCTCAAAAAAACTAATTTTTTCAACTTTTTAAACAAATTTTAATTTTTTTAAAAATTTTTCTTACTTTTTAATTTTATTTTTATTTTTTTTCGTTTAAATGTCTCGTGATTAATAAAATGATATTTATTTTCGCGTAGCTCTTATAGTTTTTTAGTTACATGGAGTGTCTTTCGGGATGCTGACCATATATATATATTATATATATATATAATATATTATATAATAATATATATATATATAGTATTATATATATATATATATTATATATATATATATATATATATATAATATATATATATATAATATAATATATATTATATTTATATAGATATTATAATATATATATATAATATATATAAAGGAGATGAATGGGACTTACAAGGGAATAGAAAGCTCTTCTGGTATTTTCGAAGGAAACGTGAAAGATTAAGAATAAATGATCAATAAGAATAATGAATAGGGATGGGATGGTGCTTTCGTAACTGATGAAATGGATGTGAGGAGAGTGTCGAAGGAACACTTCGAAAATCGCATAACGTTAACGGTAATTAAAAAGGAGATACTAAAATGTGTGTAGGTTTTGACGGTGGAAGAAGGGAAGAGGTATTTTGGGAATGAGGTCATTAGTAAGGAGGAGGTAATGGGGTAGAGTGAGAAAGTGAGGAATGGTAAATCAGCAGATAGATAAAATTACTGGTTGAAATGATTCAAGAAAGGCACGAGAAGGTGATTGAGTTGGATTTGGAAGTTGTGTAATAAAGCGTTTATGGAGGGTATAGTTCCAAGAGATTGGATGAGATCGGTAATAGTACCCTTATATAAAAGTAAGGGGGTAAAGTAGGCTGTTAGGAATTTCAGGGAATTAGTTTTATGAGTGTGTTATGGAAATATATGCTGGATATTTTTGGGCGGATAGAGAGTGTCGAGTGACTGAAGACTGATTGGTGAAGAACAAGGTTGGTGCGTTTAGGAGTGGAGGATGTGTGGACCAAATCTTTACATTGAAACAAATGACTGAGAAAATGGGGGAGAAGAAGAATAAGTATTTAAGTTTTACGGATTTACAACATTCGTATGATAGGATTAAGAGGGACTCGTAGGCAGATTGTTGGATATATGGGTTGGTTGGTAGCGGCTTTCTGAATGGAATCAAAAGTATGGATGACGATAGTGGGGCGTGTGTAAGAATAAATGATGTCAAAGTGATTGAGGTTAATATAATAGCGGAAGTTGAGGAAGGGATGTGTATGTTCTCCTTGGTTATTCAATTTGTATATGGGGTGGAGTTATGAAAGAATTAGAGTAGGGGATGGCAGGGGCTGGTACTAACGCCAACCCCTGCCACCCCACCTGGATGGTGAATGGAAGAGAGTGTGGTGCCCTATCTATTATATGGGAGTGATTTGTTTGTGTTTGAGAATCTTGGAAGAGAGTTTGAGAGTATTGGTAGGTAGATTTAGCAGGGTGGTAAAAGGAGAGGTTTGAAAGTAAACGTAAATAAGAGTAACGTTATGGTTGTGAGTGACAGTCCTCGCTGTGAAGTTATGTTAGATGATGAGGAGCTGGAACACAAGTGTCTGAGTCTAAATATTTAGGTTATATGTTGAATGAAAAGGAACCGATGATGCAGAGTGTAGTAGGAAAGTTGTGAATGGGCAGGAAGGTGGCTGGGCAATTGAATCATTCTTGATGTAAAGGACTAAGTCTTGAGAACGCTGTCTTACAAAAAGGTATGTTACCTGTGCTAAGTAATTAATGAGACTATGGTGGGAAAATGAGTATAGAACTAAAGTACAATGTGTTCAGATGGACAATCTTGGGTGTGTAGGGCGTGAGAAAAAAATTGAAATATGAGGAGTGAACGTCATAGAGAGTGTGTGGTGAAGAAAGGGATAAATGAGAGAATAAATGAAAGTACGTTGAGATGTTTGGTCATGTGGAAAGAATGGATGATAGTCGGTTGTTAAGCGGATGTATATTTTGAGTGTGCTGGGAATCGACCTGCTGGAAGACCGAAGAAAAGGTGGGTTGAGTCAGTAAAGGAATGACCTGGAGGAGAAAATGTGAGTTGCAGAGCCATAGAAAGGTGGCATAATAAGGAGTGAATAGCGGGTTTGTGAGTGGGTATGTTGTGGCTCAACTGGCCAAAGGATGAACCTCACATGATGAGATGCCCATTGACGAGGATTGCCATTAAATCTCTCTCTGGTTT
>JABUQX010122239.1:37500-64631 GCA_015478945.1 Trachelipus rathkii | reverse complement strand
GCTCCAATGATATAGTACTTCTCTCTTAAAGCAATTAAAAACTGTTTGTTTTCCTAAATGTCCATTAATTCTATTGTAATGGTGTCTCATAATTAACATTGTAACATGACTATTTGGCAAGATAATGGGATGTTTAAAAAATCAAAGATACCATCATTCAGATTTTTTATTCCTCCCACCTACTCCTAATATTCCATTATCATCTATAAATTGGTAGGAATTTTGCCAAAATGTTGCCTTTTTGGCAAGGCTTCTTGCTTTTTTATTTTGTATTGTATATCATGAAATTCTTATTTTGTACATATTGTAAATAGCACTTTTCTGCAGTCTTTTTAATTTCTGTTGATTGTCATAGCACCTTTATTCCAGGTTTCTTTATGCAAATTTTCTTAACTTTTAAAATCCATGCCTACTTTTGTTTTTTAATTTCATCCAATCTGAACACAGAATTTATGAGCTTGTCTGTTGAACTTTCTTTTAGTTGTATGGCCATTACAGGTTTATTTTTATAATTTTCTCATTATCATCATCTAATTTATGTTTTTATTTTGCTCAAAGTTTTACTTTGTCTTTTTACAAAAATTCTGGACCAGTGCTCCATTTAGAGTTTATTGTTCAAAAAACTCCATTAACAGATATTCCCCTTTGCTTGCTATAATTGATATATTTAGGCTACCTGGTACATTAATTCATTGGCTAATATTTGGTTTCTGATCCTAATATTAATTAACTCTATTGTGTACAAATCTTTTGAATCTTTTTGATTCATTTTTTGTTATATTGTAAATACGAATTTCACTATCTATCAAAAATTACTCTTGGCTTTGTTCATATCTAAGTTCAATCTTTTAAAATTTGCCAGTGTATGTTAAACTGCTAATTTTGCTGCACTTAATTCTATTCATGGGATAGTAACATTTCAAATTTTTAATTTAATGTATCAATCTTGTTTAATAATTACCAAAGTGAACCATATTATCATCATTTCTCTCCAATGTATCCTTATATACTGCTACTGCAGCATTTGCTACTTTGTGAACCATCTGAAAAAATAATCAGGTTCTACCCTCTTTATACTTTAGACAATTTTTAGATTGTATGGACCTAGGGAAACTTTAAAATCATTTAGCGCTATTAACATCACTTAGCCTTTTATGTACTTTTTTTTTTATATCTGGGATGAAATTTATTAGTATCAAATTAACTTTTATTGCATTAAATTTTGAAATATTCTTTTCTGAGTTACTATTAGTACTGGCTAATAAATCCCAGTGGATTATATATGGAAAAAATGCAACTGACATTTATCATGACTTCACACATTCTTATTTATTATTATCAACTCTGGTTTGATTTGATGTATTGCTGGGGCGCACGCTAAGTCAAATACTTTTTGACTTTTTGTGCAGGTAATTTATCTAAGGATAAGTGTATTTCTGGATACACTGACCTTAAGTCCTTGTACACCAAGGTTTCTAAAAATTTCCTGTGAATTACTAGCTAGCTTATGCAGATTAAAACACTTAATTTTTTAAATTCTTTAACTTCTTTATAAACTGATATTAGCCTCATTTTCTGATTTCACAGACTTTAAACAATCATCAACATAGAAATTTTTAAGATGGCTATCTTTGACATAGATTAGCTGAATTCTCTGCTTCCAAGTTGACATTTGTTAGTTTTCAAACAATAATTTTCATTGAAGGTGAGCTCACACTTCCAAATATGTGAATTTTAACTCTATATTCTTCTGGCAGTTTTATTTAAATTACCATCTGGGAACCATAAAAAACGCTGATAATCTGTATCTTTGTCAAGTACCGTGTATTTGATAAAACATCTTCTCTATATCTGCTATGAAAGCATATTTCTCTTTTCTGAACCTTAAAGGGAGCCTTGTAGATTGGAAATATAGTCTGGGCCTGTGATGAGTAACTATTATTTGAAAGAAATACCATTGTATTTAGGCTGCAGTTGAATACTACTCTCGAATTTTTTTTGTGGATTGAAATACGCAATGGTGTGTTAAATAGAATCTGTCATGTTTAATTAATTCATGTTTCTCAATCTTTTCTGAAATTTAGTTTTAACATTTTCGATTTATGCTATCACTATACTGTACAAAAATATTCTTTATTTTTTTCAAAAATTACTTTTTTAATCGGGTCCTTTCTTGCTAAAGCCTGATTTTTGTTATTAGGAAAATGCTGATTTCTTTTTTAAATGGTAACCAACTTGAAATTTACCTGTAATTGTTTTTTGTAATGTATTTTCAACCTTATTTTTCCACTTTATATCTTCTACACTGTCACAGACTTGTATGAATTTTTTTCAGAAAACTCTCTTAAGCAATATTTTCAAGCAAATTATCATCTTTCTTCTTGTATTTGTTTTTTATGACATCTTAAGCTCATGAATGCTTGGGATACCATCTGGGGTCGAACCTTGTAAAGCCATCCAAATGAATACTTAACTGCAACAAAGGATAGTTATAATTGACCTTCTACTTACTGTCTATGGGTTTTACAATTTTACTTTGATTCATCCTTATTAAATACCAAATTTATTTCAAATATGAAGTTGAAGGGCACATGATTCAATATTCTAAAATCCATTTATATCTTGAGTAGATGGACTCTCTCTAGTTTTAAAGGGCCAGTTTTCTTTGCAGATATTACATTATTTATTGGTTTCAGATTTCCTCATCTCAATATCATAGATTTCTAGATTGTTTAAATGTATGTTTTTATTTTATGTTGCCCGTACATAGTAGTTATATCTATGTCTTTATGAGGTTTCATATATGATATACCTAATTCTGTGGCTTATTTAAATCCATAAATCATGCTGAAGAATATGTACTAGACCCATTTATGTCTTAATCACTTTATCTTTACCTTAAGCTTGCATTTTAACTGCACCGCAGGATTAAATAGCTTCATTACTTACTTTTTGTCTGAAAGTTTTTTGCTTCATTACTTCCTGATTCCTTTTGACTCTACTTTTCTTAATCTGTATCTTCTAAATCTACAGGAGTGCTACTTGGGAGATTATTTGAGCCATCTGTGCTCTTTCTTTTTGTTGAATTAGGCACTATCTTTTCTCTATGCAGAATTGTTAGATGTGTTTATTAATCTTTCACATTTCGGTCTTTTTACAGTACTACTAAAGTGATTTGATCTGAGGCACTAAAAGCATAATTTATTGTCTTTAATGAACTTGTTTATTTCATTTTGGCTTTGTTGTTCTAGAATTCTTTGCATTTAATGTATACTATGATTATTCTTTTTTACAAAAATTGACAAATCATTTTGCGATTTATTATTATTATTATTATTATTATTCATTATTATTATTATTATTATTATTATATTTATTATTATTATTATTTTATTTATTATTATTATTATTATTATTATTATTATATTATTATATATTATTATTATTATTATATTATTATTATTATTATTAGTTATTCTTATTATTATTTGTCATTATTATTATTATCCCATTTATTATTCATTATTATTATTATTATTATTATTATTTTATTTTTTAACAATATTATTATTAACATTTTTATTTTATTTCTATGGTCATTATTATTTTCCTTTGTATAAAGTGACTTACCTTTTTCACCTTGTAATCTCATTTGTTTTGGTTTTGTTCCAATGCCAAGTTCACCAAACAACGGTGTGTTCATTATCCTGCTTCTTTTCAACAAACTCTTGTGAATGTACTAAAATGACCTTTTATTTTCTTCATACATACTATCAACTTTATTTCTCCACATATCCATTTATCACGCTCTTTATAGGGAAGTTTTTTTAACTATTCTATAAATAGCACTAGTAGAATTCAATTCATTCAATGGAGTAATATTTCCCATTGCATTATTAATCGAGTCTAGAAATAAAGAAAAATCTGCCATAGCTTCACCATCTTCATTCTTAATTTCATTCCAGTCTTCTAACTTTTTCAAATATGTATTAGCAATAACTTGTTCATTTCCATACTGTTTCTCGAGTTTTTCTACTGCCTTTTTATAACTTATATTTTCATCTAAATGCATACAACTTCTCACTATATTTTCTGCTTTACCTTCTGTATACTGGATTAAATAGGAAAGCTTGTTCATTTCATTTTCACATTTTCCTTCTATATTGGTTTTAAAAACTAGCATAAAACCTTTAAATTTAGTTGGATCATTTCCAGAAAATATTTCAGGTTCACATATTGGAAGAGGATTCTATACTCACTCTCTAATCTTTTGTTTTTAAAAAATTTCTACTAGTTTAGATTCCTGATATTTATATTTATACTATTTATATTTATGTTTATGAAAAAATTTTACATTTTATTATCATTTTTCACAGAGGTATCGCTAAAACTGAAAATTGGACTTTCTTTAATTTTTGTTCAATTTTAATAAGGCTCTGCTCTAGATTTTTTATATGACTACTATGTTGGTACAAATCAAGATTTTCTTAGTTCCCTTTTTTAACCAATATTGTCGTGCTCTTGTTTAATTTTATTTTACTTTTTTCATTTTCGAGCAACAATGATTGTTGCTATTGAATTTATTGAACTAGATATACTACTTTACTCGATTATATACTAGCACTATCTTTGTGCGTTTAATCCTTGGTTCATATTTTCATTGTATTTGAAAGTCACTTTTAATCATAATATGGCTTTAATTTTAATATAAGCCACTGCTGTATTTTATCTGCCCTCTACAGATTCTGCTATAATTCATACAATCATTTTTTGGAGATCGACTTTGCATCTAATTGTAATTCATCAGATTTAATTTCGAAACTTAAGTCTAAATTATTTTAGAAAGCATCATGCCATAATTTGCCTTTAATTACTTTAATTATAGCGTAACAGCAGCTAATTTTCCTGAAGGAACTTTAAAACCTCCTTCAGTTGTTTCATTTTCATCTATATTTTCTATATCGTTACAATTGTGTTTAATATTAAAAAAAAATAAATAAAAATAAAAACTATAATTATATTTGTTCTCTTCACTCAAGGAAAAAAAAAATTAAAAAAATAAAGGAAGATTTAAAATAAACACAAATTTTATATAACAGATGAATTTTTATATTCAGTATATATATAGTTACCTGTATATATTTTTTTAATTCTATTTATTATTTTATTTGCTATCTATTTTGTGTTTTTGTCAATCGGATGATGATCATTCCTCACATCTGCGTGACAGCTTTGTATTCTTCATCCAACCTCTTCTAATTTAGAAAACTAGAAAACATCAGTGGTAAAAATACTCCATTCGACATTTCTTCTTTATTTTAACATATTGGAAATATGCGAATAGGTTCTAAAAATATAAATATATAAATATTAAACTTATAAAATATATAAAAGTACAAATATTAAATTAATTATATATATATATATATATTACTAATGTTTTAGTTAATTATCCATAATATTAAGCATGAATAAAAAAATTGTTAGTATTTTTGGACTTTTTATTTATTTTTGTCATTATTTGAGCTTTGTTTGAAAACTCATAGAGTTACTTTTTTAAATTAATACCACATTCACACCAAACTATATAAACCTATAAAAAATAACTACCTTCTAAATCACTGATCTATCGGATTTCAGAATGGCTGAGATTAGGGTGGGGGCTTATATTACTCAATTTGTCGGGCTGCCTGCTTATCAATAAAGTTGCTTGAAGATGTGCATTTGTTAAGTTTATGATTTTTCTGCTAGTAATTCCACCTCAAACGATGAATTTTTAGCTTTTGTCTGAGTTCTTGATTGTCCTCAGGTGATTTCTCTATAGGCTTCGTTAATTAATATATACTAGAATATTTGTGCCCAAAAAGAAGAAGTTTAATATATTTGGAATTTTATAAATATCAAGCGTAGAATTAAATATTACATTATTCAATTTCACTTTATATTAAAGTTTGAACTTCTTGTGAGAAAATTAAATACTCTTGAGATTGAGCTAGTTATTCCGGTACTAAGGTGAGAAGTGCGTATCAATAGTCTTTTACTTCTATATGTGTGGCTGAAGTTCGAAATTCTTCTCTATCTCCACCCTGCTTTGCTTCAAAATTATGTGCGAGCCTCCGTTTATTTGATTCAATAAGCGTAGTTATGAGTAGTTTTTCTCAATACGCTATATATTTACCTGCTTAATTCACGTCACCATAATATTTGAGGTAGATTTTACTAATTTTGGCTTCTTTTGCCTTTTTTCCCCTTCCTATTGAGATTCAGTTCCATTGAGTTAATTTATTTTTTACCTCCTCTCCTATATTGCTTTTAGTCATCAAGTTCTTATCAAAATTTCTAACTTTTGCTTTTCTAATCTTGAAATATTTTGGTAAAATTTTGCTTGTATCCATAGTTGTATCTCACATAGTAATGAATTTTTCATATCTATATATACCTTTATTCCGATATATATATATATACATACAGTTTATTATAAAACCCAATATTTTTCTTGTAATTATAATTATGTAATAATATATATATATTTAGTGTTATATTATATTACTAAAATATATATATATGTACGTTATATATATATTATTTATGTAAGTAATATATTATCTTATTATATATTAATTTTAATTATTATTTATAAAAAAATTTTTATATATAGATATTGTTTATTAGTGACTCTATTATTTAAATATTTATAATTAAGTATCTAATATATTAATTTTTTTTTAGATTTTTATTTTATATCAATGTTTATGTTCATGTACGCGATAATGTCATAATGAAATATTATTATAGGTAATATTTATAATATAATACTTTATAACTTTAGTTTATTTCAATATGTAGTTTATACTACTATATAAATCTGATGAAATTAAAAGGATATTAATTAGGAATTAACAATATATGATAGAAAAGAAAGATGAACACCTTTTTCAATTTTATTTATAAGTATGCTTGGAAATTGTATATGCAATGATCTTTCTAGCTACTTTTCTAGAAGTTTAGAAGTAAGCGTAATTATAGTATGTTCAATAGTTTATTTATTTAGAGTATGCTAACAGAAACCAAAGGGACTGTATGTAGAGTCATTAGGATAACTTGAAAATCAGCTCACATGATCAATGAAAGAAATGGTTTTAATAAAAAGATGATGATATGGATTAAAATATGAAAGTTTCTTAGGAGTGAGATTGGTATTAAACTGATTCGTTTTTCTTAATAAAGTATCGATTAATCATTTGAGGTATAATTACCATTGAAAAATATGTATGTGTTACTGTGTGAAAATGTAAATATATATATATATATTCACTGATTTGGAACAAAGTAAGTTTTAGAAAAGGCATCCTATATATAATCTAAAGGTACCGGGTGGAAGAACTCTAAAGTATGTAGGGTTAGTTAAGATGTCATTCATGAGAGATAGTAGATTATGTTAATATCATTAGGTGTGGCTAACAAGTAAGTCGTGTTCATTTTTTCACTGTCAATTTATTGGAGAACAACTATATGTGTGTTGTTACTTATGACGTATGTTTATTAGTTTATTGAAAACTGCGAACAATTATATATTTTAATCTGTTATTGTTTCTTTACATATAATTATATTCTAATATATAAGTAAGCAGCTATATAACATCTGTTGTTGTAGTGTCAACTTATCTGCTATAATATCATTCAAAATAATAGAATAAAATATTTATTGTCTGTGTTACTTGTTAACTTCATTTTCACCATTATATATTCACAGCTATTGATAAGGACAACATCTAAGTTCATATGGTAAGAGGTTAATATAAATAGTGAGGATATTTATATCACTTTTTATCCTCACTTTTAAAATGAAATACAAATAGACGAAACAAAGATGAGCAATGTCGTAACTTACTATATATATAGTGAAGTAGTAATAATAATGTAATATAATAAAATAATAAATTTTTTTAATGATAAGCGTAAGCGATATAAGGTAGTAAGAAGATAATTTAAATAGTATTATAAATAGATATAAATATATTAAATATGTATATAATTACCTTAGGAAACGTAAATTATGAATAAAAAATTGATAGACAGGACACAAATGAGAAAGCTAAGAAGACGATAGAACTCAAAAGTAATATCTACGTGAGGTATATCTATGGAGAAATAGTAGAAAAAAGAAGAGTGCTAGAGGAATTGGAGCAGAGACATGGAAGCATGATTCAACGATGAAGACGGCAAGAACATGAAATGCAAATTCAATGTGAAGTTGGCAAAATAGATAATGAGTGTGTATTCTAGACTTTTCCAATGGATTGAGGTAGTAGGGAGAGAGAGAGAATACACCAACAAGAGACACTACACAATATCAGCTAAAACATTTAACATAGACTATCTATGTTAGACGAAACTATTGAATCAGCTCAATAATTGACCTAAAAGCAAACAGAACTACAGATTAGACATACGTAATCGAGCGATGCCACACACACAAGATAATAATTCCAAAAGGAGCACTAGACTTATTATACTCCGAAAAGTGAGATCAACATTACATATGAAGCATTTTTCTACATTATTCCCAAAATTCTACACCACATCATCCTCTACCACCACTAACAATCTATACAACGACACACTACGCGACTATTCTGACACCCTCAACACACAACCTATGGCTTGACATTATGCGAACCAGAAGCCAACCGAAATTGCAGACCTAAACCCTGAAATTGAACCAAAGAAGAAGAAGAGACTAATGAGTAATATCAAGGCGAAGAGACAAGAGACGAGAGAGAAAAAGTGCTATTGGAACGGCTCATAGCAGGAAAGACGATAGAGGAAAGATGAAGAAGAAGGAAGTCTCAATAAGAGAGGAGGAGAGGAAGGATATTTGTTATTTATATGTAATCAATATGAGGAATAAATTGAGTATCATTAATGTTTATAGATTTGTTTAAATCATTTCCAAACTCATATAGAGGCCTATAATATATCAAGAAGAATCAAATATGCATCAAAGAACATTGAAAAGAAATAAAAAGGGAACCACCGTACTAGAATGCTTGATAATTTTAATTGGATGCACTGCTAATAACTAAAAAAGAGACGCCACAACAGTCCTTAATTCTTGATAACCCATCAGAGCTAATGCTCTCATATAAATACTGTTATTTTGAGCCATTATAGAACAGGACAAATGAAATTTTTAATAGAAATAATAGTAACAGTGAGACACTCAAATTGTCTTAGCTCAATAACACTGTAGAATAATATACACCAAGAAAAAAAGAGAACAATTCAATACCTCAAAGTAGAAAACAAACAAAATGTAAGAAAAGATAAAAAATCATTCATATTAAATTACAATAAAGCAAATCAGAAACACTAGCAAAGATGACTTAGTAGAGAAGAAAACAACGGTAATAGTAGCAAAAACTGGAAACTTTTTATCATTTATTTCAAATTAATTTTGGTAAGTTAAAGAAACTCATTTTTGAATTCCATTACGAACCTATTCAGGCTCCTTTTATGTAATTAACTGAATAACTCTAAAGTATACATCTACCATTTTTGTATTGCAAAAAGAATTCACTAATTAGGCAAAAATACGAACTATGGTATTCTTCGTCACCTCTTCTATCTGTTTTCAAATTATACTTCTAGGTTGAGTGACGTCCCATGAGTGGTGGACTGTATTAGAACCTTAAATCCTATATGATTAATATATAATATATTATAATATAAAGAAAATATATACCCGAGAGAGTCCAGGTATATAATCTACGAAGTTCGTTTTCAAAAGTATTTTCCATATTATCCATAGTCAATATAACATACATCAAGTGAGTCCCAGTGAGACTTCTCTGTCGAACATATCGAGAGAAAAGAAGACATCGCTATATATTTTGAATCGTTAGAAATGATGGAGTCTAGGTATTCAGTATGGACATTAAGTCTCTCACCATGATCGAAGAAAATCCACAACTGCGAATCGGTGTCAGAGTACGTATCATTTCTGCAGGTCTTTTCTCCACCTCATATCTATGTGGTTTGTAGACAATTCTCTACAGTTTATCTCTCCACTCACAATACCAATCCAATTATTTTTTAAGCTTTCACACATTGATGTGTGTGCGTATAGATAATAGACAATGATATGTATAAGTTCTATCATTATATCGGATATACTCCATTATAATAAAGTTGCTTTCATTGTATAAGATCTTGAATCTGTTTATATACCATATTTTTATAATTTTGTAATAATCTTATACATTTATTTGTTTTGATATTATATACTATTATGTTTGATGCTTATTCTATATGAGACATAAAATCAGATTGTGTCTATATTAATATTTGAAGACTTTGTTCATATATATTAATTATCGTATTATTTTATTATTTTAGTCATTTGACATATGTTTATATATGTTATCTGCGCCATTTTATTTCGTAATAATGCCCCCAATATTAGATTAATGAATTTTCAATATACTATATTGTTCAATTTCTTTTATTATTTATATCATTTAGCTATTATATTTTACTATTAGACATAATATATATATATAAATAATATATATATATATAATATTATATATTATATCAATATATATATTATATAATATATATAATACAATTATAATATATATATAAATATTAATATTATTATATATATATATATATATATATATATATATAATATATATATATATATATATAATATATATATAATTTATTATATATATATATTATATATATAATATATATTATATATATATATATATATATTAATAATATACAATATAACTTAATGTAATTGCTATTATTAACATAATATTATATTGTATAATTATAAACAATATTAATAATAGCTATTAATAACTTTATTATTATATATTTATAATTATTATATATATATATATATAGTATATATAACTAAATATTATGCTATAAATATAATTACTTGCAATACAATTTGTATTTGTTTAAAAAACACCCTTTCCATATATATGTATATTCACCATTAGCTGGGATACAGATCCTGACCCTAGCAGATAGAGCTGTGCAAGTGTTTGAACCACTACGCTACGACAGAGACATAAGAAGAATCCTAAGAATACTCTACTTGATCCAAAGCAGACACTACTAACGTATTTACCCGCTCATCGCACTCGAACGTTAAAGGACCAAACTAGACGTGGCGCGCATGTGAAATATAATACCGGAAAAACCGGGGGCCTATTTATTATAAGTATAATATTGCATATATTCAAAAACATTAGGAAGACCAGAGTACAGTCAATAGGACGATAGTTGGTATATTCTGACTGAGTATAGTCCCATTTCTATTCAGTAAAAATGTTTAGAGATAATTTCATCTCTTGCCTATATTATATATATATTTATTATATTATATATTATATAATTAATATATATATAATATATTAGTATATAGAGTGAAAAGTGATGAAGATTAGATAGGACTCAATGATAGTGAAACAATTTACCAAAGGCTGGGTGTAACCTCAGAAGCACAGATTTTGAGGACCACTGGAGAAATAAATTCAGCACGGTCCGCCTTCTAGAGGAGAGTGGATCAAGATATTAAAATCATCTTCAAAACACTTCAGATTCTTTATGGAAGTTTGAATTAAAAGCATAAAATTTGTTATAACTTTATGTATAACTTATAGTTTATATTCCCAGTATTTCCTTATGATTGGATTTGCTCAAAATGAAGTGTTTTTGATTAGTTATGTGAGATAGCGCTCGCTCGTGTTGATAATGTCGATAAGGATTTGGCCTTCTGTAGAAGCACTTAGTACGCTTCCTGCAAAGAGGCAGTTGCTTACAGAAGTTTTCTCTGTTAACAATGGCTTCGGAGTGTTGTCTTGGCCTTAGAGTTTTTGTCCCTTTTTGAACAAACCAAAACTTCCTATTATAATGGGTCCCAGAATCCATGAGGTCCTGACCCGCTGGTGTGATGTCGACAACAGTCCTACGAAAGGCTGTAGTTTATGTAAGTGACGTACGTACCTCACTCGAAATATGGTGCGTAGTCTGTTTTTGATCTGTTGTTAGGGTCAATTCGTAACCTATTTTTCGGACTCAAATTTGTCCTCAAGATTTCCTTTGAACCGCTTTTTGGAGTCGAGTCCTACACTCGTCCCTGGAATCGTTCCTGCAATCGTCCCCTGCAAAAAATAAAATAACTAAAGCTAAGCGTTACCTCATATATGGGCCAAAAACCATGGATCTAATAACGACACAATAATAATAATAATAATAATAATAATAATATATATAATAATAATAATAATAATAATAATAATAATAATATAAATAAATATCATAATAAATAATTATAAAATAATAATTTAATAATTAATATATAATAAAATAACATAAACAATAAATTATATTAAATTAGATAATTAAATAATTAATAATAATAATAATTAATATTATAATTGTAATAAAATAATAATATAACAATAATGTTAATGGAATTAATATACGTTGTAATTAAATCTCTGAATAAAAAATAATAATAATACTAAATCCCCTCAAATTTGCAAAATAATAAATAAAATTATCCTCAGGGGGAAAATTAATTATAATAATAAAAATCCAATTACAAATGTTCTCAATTCATTTATATCCATATATATAAATGGTATATATTGAATTGCTAATTTGAATCGAGTACCTTGTATTTTATATACTAAGATCCCTTCGTGTATAAAATATTGATATAAAATAAATATAAGTCAAATTAAAAAATATATAACGAAAATAGTAATAACGATAACAACACCAAAAATAATAAGTAATAATAAAACAACCACTGAATAAATTAATAATAATAATAATAATAATAATAATAAATAAATGATTGAGATCATAATAATAATAACAATTAATATTAATAATAATATAATGAGATTAATATAAATAACGATTTAAATAACTAATAATAAATTTAATAAATATTTATAAATAATAATAATAATAATAATAATATTAATAATAAATACTAATTTCCCTTCTTTATTCTTCGCTACTCGCAAATTGCTTAACTAAACTCGTATGTATGTCTTTGACCAGTTCATGTTTTCAAAATATTATTATTCATTTTGAAGACTGCAAATCCATAAATTATTATGCAGTACTTAATTTATCCACACACACACACACACACACACACACACACACACACCCATATATATCTGATCACTTTTAAAAATGCTTAGTTATTAGTTCCCAAATATAACCAGCACGTATATGCTATCCTAGTACCAATTCCTATGTAAAGCGATTACCCTAAATATATAGTAATTTTCCTTGCTCGTATATTCAATAATTCCTATGCGTAAACTTTCAAAAACATGCTTCCTATTTTACTATGCGCTTAGTCAATTCTCAAGCACTTTAGAAATTCTAAACCTATTCTGGATGTTATCACCTAATATCAAAATTTGTACTTAACACTTTTTATTTTACTATCCTAATTTCTAAAATCCTAAATCTACCACGTCGCTAAACTTTCCTATATCTTTTAAAAGATAAAAGTTTTATCACCTTTAAAAAACATTCATTACCATTTTAATAATTACTTCAACTTTTACTAGTTATTTTTAATACGTTACTTAATTAAATTTTACACTTTCAATACTCACCCAATTTGGGGCAATTATAATTCTTGATAAAGGTTAAATCCAACACAGTTCGACAGCAGAGATACTGTTTACTATAACAGACACCTGTTTAATACAGAAATAACTTTTTTAATTTCTTTAGCACTTTTAACCTTCTTTTGAGAGCAACTGTTTCACTTGAGTTGTAAAAGCAGACAATCTTTTCTTTCACCGGGAGCGTCCGTTTGTTTCTCGGAATTTAGATAGTTCGTCAGTCCATGACACTACTCCCCTTTCCAAGATTGGGAACCCAATCTTCAAAAGAACGCAAGAAAGAAGAAAGAAAAAAAACACAATAAATAAACAGAACACAAAAACCAATCTCACCTAATTTCCAATGGATGCCCTTCTTTCCTCTGCCTTTTTCTCGTACTCTAATACTCTTTGTTGTACATATTGAAGATCTGGAGCTGACCCTCTTGATCGTGTCATTGGCCGATTTCCAATCCCTAATCCTTGTTGGGTTCCTCCCTGTCCTTCCGGTTTGTCATTCTACATCATCCGTTCTGGATCCTCACCTACTTCTCTCAATTCCCTGTGAATAGACCTGGGGGTATAAAAAGGAATATTCAAATTATTCTCAGCAATGTTGCTTACCTCCCTACCTTCAATATGTTTTGGTGTTGTTATCCCTGGAACCTCCTCCTCTTCTTCATCAGTGGCATCTGAAACTGTTATTCCTATTGTATAACTGTTGTTTGGAAACCTTAGCTCTCTTTCAAATTTCTGCAAATCGAACCCATCATCTGAATTTACGTCCTCTTGTGCTGAATCTATCCATTCTAATAAGTCACTGGTATCTATAAGCGATGATGTAGGATCTGCCCCTGTTGTGTTGCCTTGTCCTCCCCTAAATCCTCCGTTTGTGTTCCCATATCCTTTTTATGGCTTGGTTTGCCTATAGCTAACTGTAAAAGTTCCCATGTCTCCTTAGTTTTTGTCCCGTGTTTCCTGCTTCTTGTTACTCGCTCTGGAGGTGCACTGTATACCATATATGTTGATGGTACTTCCTTTTCTTCCTCTGTTATCGTCTCCTCAATATGTTCAATCTGTGGACGATATTCTCCTTCTTCATTTTTAAAATACTGCTGTAGGTATTCTGGTGGATCCGCCCATATTTTCAAATGTGCATAGTGCACCCTCATAATTTTACCTTGGCCCGCGACATCATACGTCATTCCTCCGGAAATTACTTTAACCACTGTGAAGGGACCTTCGTACCTTTCGCTCAATTTCTTCTCTAAAGACCTATCTGCTGAAATAATTTTTCGTTTGACACTATTATGATTATTATTATGGTTATTGTTATTATTATTATTATGACTGTGGTTTTAATAAGTAGTTTAATCCTGATTTTCTTTTTCATCCATCAAGAAGATTCTGCTACCATTTGCAGAGTGTTTTGTATTGTTATATATCATAACTACTTTAGGTAAGCAATTGTCCCATTCCTGATCCTTTGTTGCCGTATTCTTCAAGAATTCTGCAAATGTACGGTCGGTGCGTTCCACTGCCCCATTAAACGAAGGCTTGTACGGACTACTAAATATGTGGTCGATGTTGTACTTCTGGAGAATCTCCCTGAACCTGCTACTTCTGAACTCTACCTCATTATCCGTCAGTACCTTATATGGAGGTCTCAAAAATGTTGGTAGCATCTGGCCTTCAAATGCTTCTACAACGCTCCTGGCTGATTTATCTTTCAGCGATCTGACCGCGACCCATTTGCTGCAGTGGTTCACAGCCACTAAACAAGCGATATTTCCTCTTCTGGTCCTTGGCATAGCCATAACGTCGACTGCAACTAGTTCAAAGGGATTTGCAACCTGAATCTTCCAAATTGGTGGAAATACAACCTTATGATCCACCTTATTCAGCTGGCAAGTCGGGCATGTCCTGCATACTTCCTGGATTATGGTATAACCTTTTGGATGCCATACATATCTTGATATCAAACTTGGCAATTTTCCTCGACCTATATGTGCCATGTTTCGATGTATCACTACACAGATACTAACCATTTGTTGGAACACTATTACCTCGCTGCACTGGTTATCCTTAATCCTTTTAACCAGTATGGTATCATTCATTAGTAGCTATTCCCTATACCTGTAATATTCCTTCAGCAACACATCTGATTTGAGAATTGGTAGTTTATTCCTAATCTTCTCCTTTAACTTTCTTATTACCTTGGACCTTTCCAGTAATGTCATTATTTCTTGGAACGTTATTATGTTATTGGTCCTATCATTATCATCCACTATAAGATTGTATACACCAATATTCACAAGAAAACCATCACTAACCTGATCTGTATCCTCTCCATGTGCCATGATGACTTCCCCAAAGTCCAAAACTGCTTCTGTTTCCACCAGGTAATTCATACCAAGAAGCAAACATGCTAGGATGAATCCATCTTTGACGACCACTAATGGTAGTACTATCTTCCAAAAGCAAGTATCAATCCTTATAGCTACCGCAGTTGTGCATTCGATAATTTTCGTGGTAATTCCGTTCAAGGTGACATCCACACTCCATTTTCTTAAAATGTGTCCAAATGGTTCCAATTCCTTTACTACTGTTTCCTGAACCAGGCTGATAACTGACCCTGTGTCCAGAAAAGCGCATCTAGAGACCTCACCAATAGAGACATCCTGCCATGCAACTCCTGTTATTTTGTGGTTGCAACTTAACCGAGATTTATGTCCTCTTTCTTTCATTAATAAATTCACCCCTAATCCTTCTTCTGGTGGGTGTTGTGCAAAATTATCTTCCTCGCTTTCTTCACTGTCCAGACAGCTTTCATTTTCCTCTTCGGATAGTACCTCTTGCTCTTCAGTCGTCAACTCATCAATTATCATATCATCCTTATTTGCATCAAACGTTCCATTATCCTTTAATGGGTTAAAATGGGACCCTCCTAATACTTGTATGCATAGCTGGGCATGCCGCAACGATTTTCGGCTATTCGGCCAATCGGCTACGCCGCACTATCAATTCTTATAGCCGTAGTCGTAGCCGAAATTTTTTTTTAAATAGTCGGACAAGCAACGACGCACTGCATCTTTTCCGCGGCTAGTCGTTTCGGCTATGGAGATTTTTTAAATTAATAATAACCCCTAACTCTTTCTCCCTGATGACAATTCACTTTCGAAAAGGTTTATATTTGTATGAAAAAGGCGTGGCATTGTAGTGATAAGTGTGTAATAATATTTTCAGTCAGTTCTATACTAATACGAATAAGATGTGTGCAAAAGCTAAAAGAAGAAAAGTGCAACCTGTTTTAAACATGCAGTTTTATTCAAAATTCCTTTGTTTTTTTTACTTGTCATTTATTATTTTATTTAATAGCATTATATTATTATTTATTTACTAATAATAAGTAATAATATTATTAATTACTAAATTTTATGATTAGTACGTTCTAGTTACTAAGTAATTATATTAATTACTATGTATAAAATATATATATAACATAATTAATAATATCAATTATAATATATATTATATATATATAATATAATATCATATATTATATATATATATATATAAATATATATATATATATTATATATATATATATATATATAAATATATATAAATAATATATATATATATATATATATAAATATATATATATATATATATATATATAGTTATTATTAAAGGTATATTTTAGACAATACCTTTTAGAAGTATATGTATATTATTTATATAATATATTAAGTATAATATATAGTATTATATATGAATGTAAATTAAATTAATTTATCACATATTGAAATTTAATTAAATAATTTGTATAAAGTATAAACAGGAAATTATTAAATTAATTAAATACATGGATAAGTTTGTGACTAGGACCAGAGGAGTTTCTGGAGACAGTTCAGCCGCTGCCAGTAGTAGCTTAAGGAGCAGCTCTCCCATTTTAAATGAGAGCTAATGACATGGACAGCAAAAGATCTCTTACTGATCCTGTCTTATCTTTAACCCTTATATAAGAGACAAGGAGATCCTTGTAAACCAAGCCAAGAGGGCAACGAGGGACCGTCAAAGAGTTTGAAAAGCTATTTTGCTCACTTCTTGAAGTAAGAAAACTCGCCTCTGCTATAGAAAGACTAAAGACTAAAGACTTAAGACTATAAAGAGGTAAAGACTATAAAGTAACCAAATTTAAATCTTTAAAGTAAACAATCTAGTAAATTAGCCTTTCTGTATTCTTTCATATTTAAATCTAAATAAGCCATCGTAAGAATAAAAATTCAAAAATCATGAAACAATTCCAGCAACCGTCATTGCTGCATCTTTGAAAAATTTTTGAGGACTGCATGAGAAAGTTGATGGGGTGTCTCTTAGGAAGATTTACACTGGTGTTGCCAAGTGTAAACATCCTGCCTGCAAAGGGAAGGAGGGGCTTTCCTACAGCACCCAGACAAGGTCCCAACTCAAGCAGCATTACAAGCATGTAAGTTTTTAAATAATTATTAATTAAATAATTTAGATAAAGATTCACAACTAACTGAGTTACTGTTGAAATTATCAAGATATTAACACTTTCTTGTATAAATTTCATTTCGTAATTAAAAAAAACATTATCAAAGAAAATAACAAAATGTCGTAGTAAAGTTTGTATTATTTTATATTACCAGATAGCACAATGACCTTCTTCCTCACCTCTCTGCAGCCATTGAAGGCGTAGGCAACGCGGTCGCTCCTCAAGGGAGAGTGAAAGTCTCGCAAGCGATTCAATAGTCATACTTGGAGATGAGAGCTTCATCAAAGTTCAGCAGCAGAGAGCAAAAAGAAAGTTGTCAACAGTGTGTAAAAAATTTCAGATAACATAAGTATTGGTTAGTTTTATCATGCAAATTCCAAAATTTAATTTTAAAATAGATGGATATGCAATACCTGAAAGAGGGACGGAGCGTAGTCACGTTTTAAAAAAACTGGACTAATTGAAAATGTAGAAACTATATGATATTATTAACTTAGATTCACTTTTTCATTCATTACTGTCATTTCATCCATATGCCACTGTAATTATAGCTGATGGATCCTTACTATCGAAGAGATAGTTTTAACCTCATTAATCCGTAAGTTTCATCCCACCTCAGGTAGACTTGAGCAGGGAATATTGAAAAAGCGTAATGCAATAAAGGGGAAGACTCGGACTGATAAACACCTCTTCCATCCAGAAGTGGTGGCCACTACAGCCGACAGTTGAACCGCCCACAATAGGTCCTTCTTGGGAATGACAGTCCACTGGATTAACGTGTAACCCAAAAGTTTGCCATGCAACTTTTGCGTCAGAGGTAATGTAAGAAATTAAAAAGTTAAATTTTTCTTTATACCTAGTCTCATAACCCCAATTTAAGAACATATGAGCGTGTAAATAATATATTCTACGAGACTAAATAACAATAAAAATGTATTGTCTTTAGGAAAGGGCAACTCACCATTACTGGGGGGAAAACGTAATCACAGAGAGTTCATCATTGAGTTTAGCATCCACGGATTAAGGTGAAGCCACCCACTACGACCAATGGCACCAACTACTGGCAGCCTTTCCACGCCTTTGGTGTGTCCAACCAGCGGACCAAGGAGAACCTCCTAGGACCCTGTATTATGCCTGACTGGAAGATTGTGGTTCTTCAGGAGCTCCTGAGAGGCTGAGGACAACCCAAGTCTTGCCGCCTCAACACCGGTCACGTACTTAGAATTCGCGTAAAAACTAGTGCTAAATGCTACTAATATATTATTAAATTAACTGCTCTTACTCGCCACATAACAAATAAATAATCAACATTTAAATGTTAATAATAATCTTTGAATTGCGTGAATAAATATCTAGGGTTTCAGTGCTCACTACACTCAATCTGGTATGCGACAAGCAATATTGAGTTTATATACAGGCTGAGCAAGGGGGCTTCACAGTGGAGAGGACCATTAGTCTTAAGATTCCAGGCCCTGGGAAACCTTCAGATACATGAAGGGAGCCAGTGTGGTCCAACCGATTCAAGATTGTCGCCAAAAGAAAACTGAAAGACTTCCTTGTGTGACAAGGTAGTAGTAGTTACTATTAAAAAAGAAATTTAGAATATGCGTAAAAATTGTTTGCCGATATAGATTATTAACAATTCATTTGTTATAAGTTTTTGATATATTTCATATATAGGAAGTTTATTATTATTTCTGTGCAGATGGAACTCCCTATCATGATAGTGTGATTCCTCATGGATGTTGATAGTGTCGAAACCAACATAGGAATGCCATAAAACACATTCCTCATAAAGCACAGCCCAAGGAGTTCCCCTCTTCACAAGTAACGTTCGTAAAAGGTAAAATATAAAAGTAAAAAAAAGTACAGTTCTCTTTTAATTATTTTTATTACTAATTTTATAAATTATAAATTATAAATCTCCTCACAGACCCAAACCCCCTCCATTTAATCCCGTTCTTTACCTACCATCCGCTCTTCTTGCCCAAGCACTCATTATCTACTTCGTAACAATCTCTACTTGAATATATCCACTTTTTGTCCGGTTTTATTCCCACGTACTTCCACCCCCCAGGCAAAACACTCTCACATGTGCTCTATATACACTTTCTTAACCCATAGTGTTTCTCCACCTTTCCACATGTCCAACCATCTTACAAAATCCTGCATCAAACTTGCAGTCTTTCCCATTACCCGCAAGACACGCTTCCATGATAAACTCGTTCTCATCTTATCCAATCTCCTAACTCCAAGAAACGCCCTCCTCAGAATTGATCCATCTTACAACCCCTCACTCTTGATCTTATTCCGCCTATTCCATACAGATACCCGCTTCTCGTGCTCCGCTATTTTTATTAATAATCACATTACCTTGTACCTCAATGTCTATTAATTTTCACTCTTTTAGGTCATGAACGAGTACACATTGGTCATGCAGCCTGTGACGCAGTGTCTTTGATATGCTTCAGGGGAGAAAAGGGCATACATGGCACCCTCCCACCCCAACTTTGGTTGATTAAAGACCAGCCTTGAGGAGAAGAGTGAAAATATTCATCTTGTTATGCAAGGCCACTAGTACAGGCCCTCCTCAATTTGGCTATGAAAAGAGGTTTGCCAGCCTTTTTCAGAATAGGGATCTCCTTATGGCCCACTGCTCCTTCACCCTCCTTCACCTTTAAGGCCCTAGAAAGCATTGCACTTGACATGGTGGAGGAGTATCGGACAGGCATATACCCGGAAGATAGGGGACTTCCATCAAACCCACTGAGAAACAGCAGCAACGTCAGCTTGGCCAGCCAACAGAAAAAGAACCCACACAATTCAGACGCACTCCTATTCAGTCCTATTCAGTAAATTTTTTTCTAGAGTATTGGTACGCAGAGCTAAGCCAAGCAAACCAGATTGGGAATAAAGATTCTCATACGAAAGTTCTCATGGGAGGAGTGAGGGTGCCCTCTGCAGAAGATCCGAGACTGTTCCTGGTTTCCCCACACCAGCATAGGGAGAAGATTGGATAGATCTATTTATAAAAATATTAATACCCCTTCCTAGTTCAGCAGCTGTTTGGGAGAGTGTGCTTTCAGCGCGGTTGGGTACATCCTCAGGGCCAAGATATCGTCCTTGAAGGAGGAAAGGTTTGAGGACCTTCTTTTCCTCAAATGAAATATGGTAACCTCCTGCAGGAAACGTGATTAAGCCAGGGTTGGTGGGGTGAAAACATATGGAAAGGGTGGGGGGAAAGGAGGGGAAAGGAAGAGACCTATAGCTATGAAAGTATTAAACTATTAGTTTCTTAACACTTTAATTAAAAAAATTAAAATAAATCTGTTACTATTCTATAAAAGGTTTTTAAAATTGATAAAGGCATGCTTGCGTTATCGCGCAAAAGTTTATTTGTAATAACGTATCCCGTAGGATAGCCAGAATAGCCGCATAGTTAATGCCGCACTGAGGTTTTCAAAAATGCAGTCGGATAGCCGACGACGCACTAGTTAGGTGGCAAAGCCGAATAGCCGATGACGGACCTCGAAAAATTATAGCCGCGCCCAGCTCTGCTTGTATGTGGATATCCTTTAAGTCGTCACGTTTTCTTGCTTTTGGTCCCATATAAATAACTGAACAGCAGATTCCGTGGTGTAGCCAAATCCTTAGGTTAAATTCATCGCTGGCTACCAGTAATAACTCCGGAATCGGTTCTCTTCCTGGAACACTGATAGTTTTTAACCACTTCAAAGATTTTGGTTTCCTGTCCAACCCATACAACTTATTATTATTTAGTAAAGCATCTAATAAGAACCTTCTTAATTCCTTGTGGTCCTTCTTCTGTAATTGCTCCCTTTTTAAAATTTCCTCCAAGTTCAAGAACAAGGAATCAGCACCTCCTGGCACTAACCTTATTATTTCAAATCCTTTTGGTAGAGCCTCTGGATTTGTAGTATTGACTTCCTCCTCTGGTTTCCTTTGGCAGCGAGACCAAGTGTCTGCAAAGACGTTGTCCTTTCACGGGTAGTATTGTATTTGGAAACTATACTCGCTTAGGTCGTCCAAGACGCGGGCCAACTTACTATCTACCAGCTTCATTGTATGAAGATACACTAGTGGTCGATGGTCTGTGTAAAATATAAAATCCTGACCCAACAGGAAAGGGTGGACACTCTTGATTCCCCATCTAATAGCTAGTAGCTCCCTTTCTATGGTAGATGTTTTCCTTTCCCACGCATTGAATGAGTGAGAGTTATACGCGATTACTCTCCTTTCGCCTTCCTGTTTCTGACACAAACCTGCACCCATGCCGAATCCACTTGTATCCACATAGAGTTCCAATTGGCACTGCCTTCTGCGAAGTCTGGAAATGCCAGTTCCACTGATTCTTTCATTAATCTTTTTAAACCTTCAAAAGCCTTGATCCTTTCATCCGTCCATTCGATTTTCTCCTTTCTTTTTCCTCCTGTTAACGCACTAAGAGGTGCTGCCACTCCTGAACAGTTCCTAATGAACTTTCGCTGGAAGTTCATCATTCCTAGGTATCGTCTTAATTCTCCCACATTATTTGGTCTTTCTAATTTGTCCACCTGGTCCATAAATTCTGGAAGCTTCCTTATTCCTGTCCTGCTGAGGATATGACCTAAAAATTTAACCTCTTTTTGGACCCAACTACACTTGCTAATCTTGATCTTAACGTTTGTTTCGGAAAATCGCTGTAAAACCTGCAATTAATATCAGATGTTCCTCAAATTCCTTTGATATTAGTAGGACGTCATCCACATACACCACTACTTTATTCCGTCTAAATCCTGTTAATATTCTTTGCATTTCTCTCTGGAATGCTGCTGGTCCATTTTTTAATCCGAAACTCAACCTTTTAAATCTGTATTGCCCACTAACTGTAGAAAATGCGGTAAAGTCCTTGCTATCCTCTTCCAGCTGCATTTGGTAGTATACTTTCACCAAATCAAGGCAAGTGTAGTATTTCACCCCATGGCATGAAAAAATCGTTTCGGTGATATTAGCCATCGGGAACCTATCTGCTTCTGTTACTTTATTTAAGCGTCTATAGTCTATGCATAGACGAAGCGTTCCATCCTTCTTCCTGACAGGTACCACTGGGGAACTCCATTCGGCTGCACATGGCTCCACGATATCTTTCAGACACAACTCCCAAACCTGATTTTCGATCTCCTCATTTGTTCTTTGATCGAACCTTCTTGCCCTTTGATAGATAGAAGTGTACCACGCAATCGTATCCTATATGGTACATGGATGTTTCAGTCTACATCCGAATCTCCCTTGCTAAACACTCCTTTTTGTCTATACAGCACATCGATGATTTTCCTCCGTTGCTCTTGCTTTAGTTCTTCCATAAATGTAATTTCCTTTTCTAATTTTTCCTTTGTCCATTCTTCCTCAATGGTTCCATGTTTTCCTGTTTCTCGCACCATTGTATTCACTGTACATCCTCTGTTTTCATATTTTTGGAGGTTATCTTCATCCAATACTAGGTGAGCTATTCCTACTTTTTCTCCTTTTCCTAATCTTAATTGTCCTGGTATCAGTTTCCTTATTAATATATTTCCTTCTTTTGTACTCCATTTCACCAATCCTGGTAGTACCTTAAAACGTTTGTTATATCCTCTCCTGTTGTGTTCTTCTCCTTCAACCAACAATTCTTCTGGTTTAATATCATAATATCTTCCTTCTCTGGGCTTAATTTCTTGTGAATTCCATTCTGCTTTCACTGGGATCCAATCATTTGTTGTAATGGTAACTTCTTCTGTTGTGCACACTGGTAGGGATGTTATGGTCCTCACACAATTCCCAGATTTTTCTGTAAAATATACCTGTTCTGTTATATTATGTTCCCCATACCTTGTGAATGATCCATCTCTTACATCTATTTTGATTTTGTTTTGGATCAAAAATGGCATCCCAAAAGTCGTTCCTTCTTTTAACCATTCTACCACGATGAAGTCCGCAGAACCATAACTGATGTCATCAATAGAGATTCTTAATTTTACTGTCCGATGGGACTCTACAATCAACTGCGGATCTCCTACTCCTCGTAGTCTCATCACCTTGTTTATAACTTCGGGATTTGGAATCCTCCTGAATTGCTCTTGTCCTATAATGCAATCCTGAGACCCTGAATCAATTATAGTTGACATTTCTAAGTTATTTAATTTTACAATAAATTTCAATAACGGTGTTATATTGATACCTTGCCTACCTTCATTAGAAGTCCTACTCACTGCATGATATATCCCAGTTGTAGTATTTACTGTATTCGTTCCTCTTCCGTTTATTCTAGGTATCCTCTGTGGTAAGGCATCCTTAGTATCCTCAGGTTGTCTGCTTATAAATTCTTCTGCCTCTGGGTCCAATATTACACAACCTTGAGTATCCGGGCTAATTTCTGAAAGATGATTTATTTTGGGGGCTCGCTCCGACTCGTCCCCGGTCCTGAAGAAGCTATTTCGTTTCCCCGAAGTCACCTGCTTTCTTCTCTTTTTCCATTCTTCTATTTGTTCTCTTAGTGGACAAGTATCCCTCCAATGTCCTATCTCATCGCAAAAAAAACATTTCTTTTCGATGGGTCTCCTACCATCTTGTTCTTGTCTGCCCATGTTCTGTTGGTCCTGTCTTCTGAAACCTTGTTGTTCGTACTGCTTGGGGCCTCCTCTTTGTCCGCATTTTGTAGTCCGATGTTCACCACTTCCACATCTTAAACACCATCCATTATACTTCCAACATTCTCTTTTAATGTGACCTAACCTGTTACACCAGTAACACCTTTTTCCTTCACCACTATACCTCCTATTGCCCTGTCTGGTATATTCTCTTGTGTTTGGTTTGGTTGGTATACCGGCCTACCATAGCGTACTTTATCCGCATATGTGCTCTTTTTACTAGCTTCCTCATTCAAAGTGGCCCATATTGGTATGCCCTCATCTTTAGATTCTTCTTCCTGGTCATCTAATTTATCCTCCTCCTGTGCCCAATTAGTATATCTTTCCATCGTATTTTGGCACTTTCTTTTTCGCTTTCCATCCTTATTTTGAATCGCCTTGCTATAGATTTTGGTAAGCAATTCAAAAACTGCTTCTTTAATACTTGTTTGTCTCTGTCCTCCTCTTTAGTGGCTGCCTCATAAGTAGTCTGAATCCTCAGAGCAAATTCAGCTACCTTTTCATGCTTTCGCATTTCCATCCTCCAAAACTCCTTTTGCAAATCTATCTGTTCGCTTTCTTTTTCTTCCTTACACCAGCTCTTCAACCTTGCTACAATGGTACTATATTTAACCTTCGCCCTATAAATACTATAATATGTCCTTAGTGCTGGACCTTCCAAGAAATTCCTTAACTCTACCGCCCAACGGTTCTTATCTCTACCTAACTGTTCCCTTGCATATCTTTCATAGTCCTCTATGAATGCCTCAAATTTCGGCACTTTCTCTTTCCCATACTTTAAGGGCTTCACAGCTTTAACATTAGCCCTACTAAATGACTTCATCACCTCCACCATTTCTCCCGCCAGAACGATGAATATTCTACTTACCGCCTTATTATATTCTACTCCTGACTCTTCTAATTCTACTAACCTTTCAAGCCATTTTTTTCCTCCCTGATCCAGCTCACTCTCAGTTTCTGATTTCTCTTCCTCGGTAGAATTTTCGTCAAATGTATATTTCCTTTCTGTTCTCCTCCTACTTCTCTTCCTCTTATGGCTTATTGTTGTCATACTCAGTTACAACATCAAATGGAACACTTGCTGTTTTATCGGAACTACTTCCTTCATCTGAATCATATCGTGCCTTCTTCTTTGTTATATCTTTCCTCCTGGTATTCTGTTCATGAGCTAACTTCCATTTCTGGTAAGCCTGCTCCTCAATCTTTACTCTATTTTTTTTTTGTATTATGTTGGCAGCTTCTATAAGGTCACTTTTTTGTCCTGTATTGGGAACTTCTTTCAGCTCACTTCCTTTCTCTATATTTGTAGATCACTTTTTACTTTTTAAAGCCTGCAATATTCCTTCTAATACTGTCGTCATTCGATCTACATCCAAATTTTCCTCCTGTTCTATGGAACTTTTTAATATTTCCAAGTACCCAATTGGACTTAGTTCCTCATTAGCCTGTTTAATTTCCTCCATACTCACGTTGTCTCCCTGCTCTTTATCTGTTGGTCCCATTTCAAGAAAATAAACAATAATGAAAAAAAAACATATATATATATATATATATATATATATATATATATATATATATATATATATATATATATATATATATATATATATATATATATATATATATATATATATATATATAAATATATATATATATATATATATGAAACCCTTAAAAAAGCTTTGATGAGCCAAGAGTATTTAGTTTTGAATCCTGCTTTAAAAATAATTAACAACCTGAAGAGATTTTCATTGACTGTGTAGCAATTTCCAGACAGATGGTGAAAAATGGCTGAAAAAGGAAAAAAACAGAAAAAAAACAAAAATAATTTCTTTCTCACTCTCCACTGCTCCTTGGTGCTCGCCAACAATCCCCTAAACACAAAAGAGAAAACACCGGGAAAAAAACATTGATTATGCAAAAAAAAAAAAAAAAAAAAAAGAACTAACTATAAATTACTTTTATTGAAAACAAAAACTTTTTATTCAAAAAGAAAAAAAAATTATATTATCCAATTTTATTACTTTACTATTCTATTAAAATCTATCCTTTATCTCAAAAACAAAAAATTCAATTATATCAAAAAAATAAAGGAAAAACAAATTCAAACGAAAAAAAACCCCCCTCTTTTTTCCTTTACCTCAACCCAATATTTTAAGCCTTGCTTCCTCTTTCTCTTCCTCCTCTTTTCTTCACCAATCGTAATTAATCCTCTTCAGATTTTCTTCTGGCCACCAATGATATAATATTTGCTTAATT
>JABUQX010122239.1:25000-32500 GCA_015478945.1 Trachelipus rathkii | reverse complement strand
CATAATTCAAAATATAAACCCAGGAATAAACCCAGGTAGAACTCGACACCCTACCACTCTGGCAAGTACAGGGCATTTAGCCCACAGATCCAAGCTAAGATCTGAGAATGAGGAATCTTTAATTAAAGTCTATATAAACATTAAATCCAGATTTATATAATTATTATATATAAAATTAATAAATAATGAATTATAATAAAATTATAATAATAATAATAATAATAATACTAATAATATAATACTAATTTAATATTTATATAATATATATATATTATATATATAATATATATATATTAAGTATATATATATATATAATATATACTTATAATATATAAATATGATATATATATATATATATATAGTTATATATATATAATATATTATTGCGATCCCCTGAAAACCTAGCCTACAACTACACCTACACCTACACCCCACATACACACACAAACACACATGTAGTAATAATAATAATAATAATAATAATAAATAATAATAATAATATAATAATAATATAATAATAATAATAATAATTTCTGTGGGCGGGGTCTGTACAAGCTTTATGATTGTGTAGCCTTATTTTTACATACGCTAAGTATATTATAGTATATATATATCTATATTATATATATATTATATATAATAGTATATAATATATATAATAATATTATTAAATAATATATATATATATATATATATATATATATATATTATATATATATATATATATATTATATATATATATATATATATATATATATATATATATATATATATATATATATATATATATATATATATATAATATATAGTATATATATATATATATATATATATATATATATATATATATATATATATATATATATATATATATATATATATATACTATATATATATATATATATATATATATATATATATTGCGCTCCCTTGAAAACGCCACGTGCTCACCTACACCTACACACACACACACACACACACAAACACATGTATAATAATAATAATAATAATATAATATATAAATAATAATAATAATAATAATAATATAATAATAATAATAATAATAATAATAATAATAATAATAATTTAATAATAAATAATAATAATAATTATTATATATATATATATATATATATATTATATTTATCTTATATATATATTATACTATATCTATATATATATATATATATAGTAATATAGTATATATCATATTTAAATATATAAATATGACTATATATATATATATATAATATAAGTATATATATATATATCTATATATATATATATATATATATTATATATATAAGTATATATACCTATATATATATATATATATATATATAAGTAGTATATATATATATATACTATTTATATATACTAATAATATATATATATATATATAGACTATATATAATATATATATATATATATATATATATATATATATATATAGTATATTATATATATATATATATCTATATATAGTATATATTATATATACTATATATATATAAAAATATTATAATATTATATATATATATTTATATAGTATATATATAGAATACATTACTATATATATATATATAGTATATATCAAATATATATTATATAGTATATATATATATATAATACTATATAATAGTATATATTATATAATTAGTATATTATATATATATATATATATTATATTATTATAGTATATAATAGTATTATATATATATAATATATATATATAATACTATATATATATATTTACCTAACTTATTTCCATCCACTCACACCTACCCCTACACACACACGCACAAAACACAGCTCGTTATATCACATGCACACAACACACCCTTAACGACCTAGCCTATACTAGCCTACGCCTACACCTAGCCTACACCTAGCCTACATTCCTACACTATGCCTAGCGCCTAGCCTGCAGCCTAGCCTACACCTGCAGCCTAGCCTTCACCTAAGCCTACACTACGACCTAGCCTGCAGACCTAGCCTACACTACACACTAGCTACACCTCATCCTGCACCTAGCTACGCCTACACCTACCTACACCTACACCAACACACACACACAAACACTCGATATTTTGATGCCTCCACATACACCCACCCATAGACACTTACACCCACCCATAGACACTTACACCAACCCATAGACACTTACACTCATCCATAGACACTTACACTTAAACTCACCATAAACACTTACACTCCCCATTACACTTATAGACACTTACACTCACACACAGATGCACTCACACACAGATACACTCACACGCAGATACACACTCACTCACACACAGATACACACATACCTACACCTACACACCCAGCCATAGACACTTATACACACTTACAATTACACTCCCCCATAGACACGTTACACTCTCCCATAGACACACGATACACCACCCTTAGACACATACGCCCAACCTAGACACTTAGCACTTCTCATAGACACTAGTTACACTAACCCAATAGACACTACACTTACACTCACACACAGATACACTCACACCCACATACATACACCCATCATAGACACTTACACTCACACATAGACACTTACACTCACACACACAATAATAATAATAATAAAAATAATAATAATAAAAATAATAATAATAAAAATAAAATAATAAAATAATAATAATAAAAATAAAATAATAATTAATAATAATAAAAAATAATAATACTAAAAAATAATAATAAATAAAAGTATAAACAACAAGTATATAAAGAAAACATACATGCTTAAAATATACTGAGTTAAAGCCAGTAAAGCAGTAATAGCAGTAAAACAAAAGCCCATACTAATGCCCTTTGTTGCTAGGCAACAGCGTTATTGATTTACGTGTTTATGACTGCTTTAAGGTATGTAATGTATGACATAATGTTAATAAAAATATATGAGTTAAAGCAGTAAAAACAAAAACCTCTAATCCTTTGTTGCTAGGCCAACAAGCGTTATCTGATTTACTGTTTTCTGATGCGTGTTAAGGTATGTAATGTTTATGAGTTAAATAAATATATGAGTTAAAGCAGAAAATCAGTAAAAGCAGTAAACAAAACCTACTAAATCCCTTTGTCTTGCTAATAACACCTCTATTCGATTTACTGTTTTGATGCTTTAAGGTCTGTAAAGTATATATTTTTAATAAAATTTCGGTACAATTGTAGTAAAATAAAATGTATATATATCAGACACTCTGGTTTTTTTTCTTCTTACATACAATTTCACTGTATAATAAATTTATAAAGTTAAAAAAAGTATTAAAATAAAAAATATAAAGGAAAAAATAATGTTAATAAATATATGATGTACAAGCAATAAAGCAGTAAATCAGTAAAGCAGTAAATAAACAAAGCCTTACTATTCCCCTCTGCTGCAGGCAATTAGTATGCTTTTGTGTTACTGTTTTACTGCTTTATGGGCTGTAAGTATATGTTTTTTTAATAAAAAAATGTTTAAGTATGAGGTAAAATGAATGACATCATAGTATATTTGAAAAGAAAATTTTTTTTTGAATAGTTTACCATTGATACACTATTTTATCGTTACACAGTAGCGGTACTATTGCGCTGCTGGCGCACGCAGGCGGCGGGGACGCGCGGGCGGGGGACGCGGCGGCGGGTTCATCTGACTTTCAACGCGAGGGCGGGCATTCTGGCGCCCTGGGGACATACTTATGAACCATAGGGGAATGCCATTAATATTAGCGTTGCTTCTATGATGTAGGGTAGGCTAGAAAAAGCTAGAAAATGCTAACTCCTAGTAGGAAGCATCTAGCAACCTTATAATATACACCTAATCGATTCATCATACTTATAAACATAGGGGTAGGTACAATATTTAGGTGACTGTATCTATAACCAAGGGTACGTTAGAAAAAGCTAACTCACTACTAGGACGCCTCCTAGTCAACTTGTAGCATACACCGATCGAATCCTCATACTTATAACCTACGGGGTAGACACCCTATTAGGCGCATTCTAGCTCAGGGGAGGCTGAAAAGGCTTAAAGAAAAATGCACTTCAGGTTGGCACTATGTGGCACTTGCACTGGCACAATGGTGGCACTCACGATCTTGGCACTCATCTGGCACTGCACATGGCACTCACCTAGCACTCATTTAAATACTCATAGAAACTAATAGAACACCCTAGATACTCCTTACGGTGATTGGGAACCATCAAAGTTGAAACGTAAAAGTTGAACCATCAAAATAAATCTGAGTCATCAAAGATGGACCATCAAAGATGAACCGCCAAAGATGACGTCATCAAAGTTGAGTCATCAAAGTTGAGTCATCAATAATGCTGAGCCTTCAAAGTTGAGCCATCAAAGTTGAGGTATCAAAGTTGAGGCATAGAAGTTGAGGCATCAAAGCTGAGGCATTAAGATATCGTTGTGTGTGTGTGTGTGAGTGTAAGTGTCTATGTGTGAGTGTAAGTGTCTATGATGGGTGTATGTATGTGGGTGTGAGTGTAAATGTGTGTGAGTGTAAGTGCAAGTGTCTGTGGGTTAGTGTAAGTGTCTATGGGAGAGTGTAAGTGTAAGTGTCTATGGTTGGGCGTAAGTGTCTAAGGGTGGGTGTATGTGTGTCTATGGGAGAGTGTAAGTGTATATGGGGGAGTGTAAGTGTAAGTGTCTATAGGTGAGTGTAAGTGCCTATGGTGTAAGTGTCTATGGGTGAGTGTGTGTGAATAAGTGTCTTGGCTGGGGTGTGTAGTGTGTGTGTGTGTGAATCTGTGTGTGAGTGTGTGTGTATCTGCGTGTGAGTGTATCTGTGTGTGAGTGTATCTGTGTGTGAGTGTAAGTGTCTATAAGTGTATATGGGGAGTGTAAGTGTCTATGGTGAGTGTAAGTGTAAGTGTCTATGGGTGAGTGTAAGTGTCTATGGGTGGGTGTAAGTGTCTATGGGTGGGTGTAAGTGTCTATGGGTGGGTGTAAGTGGAGGCATCAAAATATCGAGTGTGTGTGTGTGTTGGTGTAGGTGTAGGCTAGGTGTAGGCGTAGGCTAGGTGCAGGATAGGTGTAGGCTAGGTGTAGGTGTAGGCTAGGTGCAGGCTAGGTGTAGGTGTAGGCTAGGTGAAGGCTAGGTGTAGGTGTAGGCTAGGTGCAGGCTAGGCGCAGGCTAGGTGTAGGTTAGGTGTTGGCTAGGTGTAGGCGTAGGCTAGGTATAGGCTAGGTGTAGGGTGTGTGTGTGTGTGTGTGTGTTGTGTCGTGTGGTGTGTGTGCATGCATGGTGTATACGTCAGCGTGTGTTTGTGCGTGTGTGTGTATGGGGAAGGTGTGCGTGTGGATGGAAATAAGTTAGGAATATATATATACTATATATATTAGTATATATATTAATTATAATATAACTAGTATATATATATATATATACTATATAATAATATATATATATAATATATATTTATATTATAGTATATAATATATATATATATATATATATATATATATAATATATATAATAATATATATAGTTAGTATCTATATATATTATGATAGTAATATATATACATTATTATTATTATTATATTATTATTGATTATTATTAATATTATTATTATTATTATTAATTATTATTATTATTTTTATTATTATCATTATTATTATTAGTAGTAGTAATGGAACAATATCAAAGGTAGAATTTATTATTATTAATTATATTATTATTATTATATTATTATTATGTATTTATTACCTATTATTATTATTATTAATTATGTTTATTATATATATTATATATTATTATTATTATTATTATTATTATTATTATTTTATTAATTATTATTGAATTATTATTATTATTATTATACCATGGTGTGTGTGTGTGTGTACGGTGTAGGTGAGCACGTGTGTTTTCAAGGATCGCAATAATATATTATATATATATATAAAAAATATAAAATAAAAAAATAAATAAATAAAAAAATTTATCCTCAACAATTATATATATATATAATATATATATATATATATATATATAATATATATATATTATATATATAGGTATAATAATTATATTATATATATATATATATATATATAATAGTTATATATATATATATATATATAATATACATAATATATATATATATATATATGATATATATATTATATATATAATATATACTATAATATATATATAATCTAATATATATATATATATATATATATTAGAAAAAATGTGTTTAATTATTCTATTATTTTTATTATCATTATCTTATTATTTATTAAAAAAAAAAATTAAAAAAAAAAATAATATTATTATAATTATTATCTATAATTATTATATATATGTAATAATTATATAAATCTGGATTTAATGTTATATAGACTTTAATTAAAGATTCCTCATTCTCAGATCTTAGCTTGGATCTGTGGGCTAAATGCCCTGTACTTGCCAGAGTGGTAGGGTGTCGAGTTCTACCTGGGTTTATATTTTGAATTATGACCCAAGGTCGCGGGCAGGTAGAGACGTTAAGGCGTGAGTCAATAAGGACGGCTAAGAGCAGACGATAAGGGACGGTGGAGAGTAGTGAGTCATGGCCGGGTGTGTGTGTGTGTGTGTGTGTGTGTGTGTGTGTGTGTGTGTGTGTTATGACAGTTAGATACATAAACGTGCGTTAAGTTAGAATAGATACAATACTGCGTTTTCAAGTTCAGGAACGATACATACATGCCGTTCAAAGTTAGGATCGGTACATACAGGACAGGTACCTACCCAAGGTAGGGTGGCAGGTACCTGCCTGAGTTCAACTTAATCCCTCACCAACCTTCATGAAAGGTCAATTTCAAACCTTGATACGGTATCAAGGTCAAAACATCAAAAAGGGGGCTACGCCCCTAAAAGGGGTACAACGGTTGCTACGCAACCGTTTGGCGCAACCCTTCTTCGAAGGGTTGCAAAAAATTGGGGGTTGGGCAAAAATTAGGGTATCAAAATCCTAGGGTGGGGTAAAAAAAGCAGGGTGGGGTAAAAAGTTACACTAACAGTTTGCCCTCCCTACTACTTACGTTGTTACACATGTTCGTTAACGCAGCGATAATTTCGTAATAAAAATTTATATTTTCAACATTCAAAGCGACTTACATATAACAAATAAACTTAGAAAACTTTCAATAAAAATATATTTTAAATAAAATTTAAAAACAACAAAACTTTATCTAAACATAGAATTTAAATTGCGTTTTAAGTTAGAATCTTTTTTGACTTTTAATAAATTTAATTACTATTAGTTAATGAAATTATTATTAAATTCTCAATACAAACTCATCGTTTGAATTTCGGTTACTTACCAAACATAAAATATTGTAACTCCGTTTCATCTTGAAATGTTCAAGACCTAAAACTATATATATAATAGTATATATATATAAGTTATTTAATCTGTATATTTTATATATACTTTTTTTAATTAAATATATATATATATATATATATATATTATATATATATATATATATATTTATATAATAATATA
>JABUQX010122239.1:7500-17500 GCA_015478945.1 Trachelipus rathkii | reverse complement strand
TACGCTCTGAAAATTTGATGTTGACCGGATAAGTAGGAAAAAATATATATATAAATATTTCCCTTTTTCAAAAAAAAAAAAAAAAAAAAAAAAAAAAGGAAATTTTGATATTGATCAACATCAAATTTTTTCAATGTTTGTACTGGCACCATTTATTTATTCTTCCGGTGTTTCTTGCGGTTGTTTCTTCTATGCCCCAATTTTGCACTGCTCGAAAAATGGCTATAGCTTGATACTTCTGTTATTCATGATTCGCAGTATACCTTAATAGTTCTTTGGCAGTCGATCAATTTTCCCCGCACCACATAAAGCCGGAAGAAGCTTGCTATCCCAGTGTAAGACCAATGCATTGCACCCCGCTAGATTAAATTGGCCTTTAATTTCCGCTTGCCTCTGCTTCCTGAATTCCTTTCATCAATGTTAAAATGATGTGGAATTAATAATTAGGCTTGTAGTATCATACTTGAAAGTTTCTGCTGCAGCCATTAACAAGTGAACCGCGTTCCGATCGCTAATTTTACATCTGTCTAATGCTTCAGATAGACGGGGTGTGAAAAAATCTAATGTACCTCTTCTCATTGAAGTACTTGGTTCACTTTCTCTCTGTGTATCTCTTGTGTCTGGTTCTGATTTTTCATCCCACTATCGCTGCTTGATATTGGTAATAGCTGTACAGTTACGTTTGGTTCCATTTCTTCGTAGATGCTCTTACGTCTCTCCGCCTCCTGTTCTATTCGTTTCCTTTTATTCTCTTCACGTGATGTATGTTTTAGATCAATGCCAGCCATGGAACCTGGTCATCCTTTCTTGCGTTGCAATAATAAAAATTGAATATCCTCTTTATTCTTAAAGATATCCAACACATTTTCAGGAGCAACATCAAATAAATTATCCAATGTGTCCTCAAATGTTGCACGTTTTTTGGTTTCCACTTCAGATACTCTTTTTAACCTCTTTTGTAAATCTGTCCACTCTTCATAGAGTGATATAACTTTACCAGCGCAGTGATCTATACGTTTTGTGGGAATGCGAGCCTCCTCCCAAAAAATGAGAACTTCTTTTGCGACTAGGGTTGCACTTTCTTTGAGGTTTAATTTACTTACACGTAAATTGGAGAATAAGACGCTAAGTACCTGCCGATTGGAAGGTAGTTTTGCTCCAATAATTTGGTTGTTGATGTTTCCGATGAGACTTATATTGTAGTCTTTACGTAAATAGGGTGATGCCATCATAGTAAAATTAATAAAAACATTTATTATTATTATTATTATTATTATATTATTATTTATTATTATTATTATTTATTATTATTATTATTATTATATATTATTAATTATTATTATTATTATTATTATTTATTATTGTTCTGTTATTGTTATTGTTATTTTTTATTATTACTATTATTATATATTATAATTAAGATTATTATTATTATTATATTATTATTCTTATTATATTATTATTATTAATTATTATTATTATTATTGTATTTATGATTATTATATTATTATTATTATTATTAACAGAATTACCTTACTATTGCTATAGCGGAATTATTATTATTATTATTATTATTATTATTATTATTATTATTATTATTATTATTATTATTATTATTATTATTATTATTATTATTATTATTATTATTATTATTATTATTATTTATTATTATTAATAATAATAATAATAATAATAATAATAATAATAATAATAATATTAAAAATAAATAAATAAATATTTAAAAATATTTAATAAACATTTAAAATAAAAATAGAATAACAATAAAAAAAAAAATAATTTATAATAATAATAATAATAATATCATCACATTTATTTACAACTTATAAAAGATTGTAAAAAAATTAGTTTGATTATTAATTATTATTATATGTATTTTGGTATGTGTTGTAGGTTATTATTTCTCTGCCAGTTCTTTCTATTATTATATTTATTAGGTTCTGTAATTCGAGTTATTATTATCACCTCCTCATTACTAGCAACACTACTTAAATTCAAGGGCGACAGCCGTACACAGAAAATTTACCAGAGACATACTTTACACAAATGTTAGGTTAATAATATAATATATATTTATAATATTATAAATTATATTAATATATATATATAATAATATAATCTAATAATAATAATAATTTATATAATAAATAATAAATATATGTTTTATTATTATTATTATTTATATATTATTAATTTTATTATATTTATATATGTATATTATTATTTTATATATTAATATATTATGAATAAAAATAAATTTTTTTTATATTTTATAATTTATATTATTGTTTATTATTTTATTATTAATAATAATTATATAATTTAATAATAATAATAATAATAATAAAATATAATATTTTATTATTTATAATAATAATATATAATAATAAATATAATAATATATATATTAATATAAATGAGGAAACATATTTGTAGTCCGTATTTTACTATTTACTTACTTTCATGTAATATAATTAAAATATAATAATAATATAATAAAATAATAATAATTGAATAATATTATATAATTATAATAATAATATATTAATAAATAATATAAAAATCAATAAAATAAAAATTTAATAATAATATATATATAAATATAATATTAAAATTATAATAATAAAATATAATATATAATATAATTAATAATAATTATAATATAATGTTTTTTTATGTTTTTGGGTACAGGATTGGATACTAATTTACTAAAGCCAAGAATAGTATGGAACCATCAACCAACAAATTTGAAGCAAATATTATTGGGATAAGGTTATTAATGGTGTGTATTCTTGCGAAAGAAAATTGTAATTGAGGTTTTTCATTTTTGGAATTGGTGTTAAGTTATAGGTGAAGTTAATTTATTGAATGTACACGGTTGAATTCACTGTTATGATAGGATAGAAGAGTCAGTAGAGTATTAGAATATCAGTAAGAAAGTTAATTCATTAACACTAAATATGTAAGTTATTATAATTGAGATACAATAACTGAACAATGTGGTTTTAGGGTGAGAATAAATAGTTTATTGTAACATTTATGATAAATTCATTTCTTTATCTAGGAAAAGTGCTCTGCAGGCAAGAGAAATAGACTACGATATTTATAGGTAGATAAACAAGTAGAATGGTGTTTAAAACTGATATTGCACCTTTTAAGGGCCTTCTTAATAATAGTTCTGATTAGAGTTTAAAAATTTTACAGGAACAATTGTCACATGGAGGATGATAGTTCTTGTAGAGTTGGTGGTGAAAATGTGTCACATTCTTAAGTTTCATACATAGGTGAGGCTGGACATCTAGAACATAATTAGGCTCGACGGCCAAGTATAGTGACACTATGTTTATTTAGGGCTGTCAGACACATATGTATAAACTAGTATATATTCTTACCACATACTAAAGCATACGTGAGATGTTATACGCGGCGCGACGGGCAGATATGAGACTTATAAAGTATTGGAGTTATAGATATATTACGGGCAGTATGATATATATATATTACGTAGCCGTGATATATAGTGTACTTACCGGGTAGTGTATATTAGTGATACAAGAGTAGTGTAGTATAATATGTCAAGTAATTACGTAAATGTGTGAGGTGGTTTATGATAGTTGGAATCTATAGGCTATGGCGGCTAGTATATATTATATATATACGTATATAGTATATTACTACTAGTAGAGCTAGGGCGGTAGTGATACTAATGTAGTGTTACGCTTATCTATAGTGAGCACGGCCGGAGTATATGTATATGCTAGTACTATAGGCAAATTTAATGGGCGATTTTAAAGAATTTGTTGGACTAGGTGAAGTAAAGTCAATTTGGGTTCTGGAGAGTTAGTTGTGAAGAAAAATGGTAGTAAGGGGTAGGGTATTATATGTAGTGAGGGGCCATATAATATTATAGGGTATATGTAGTAGTAGTTATTATTGGTATATTTTATATAGTCATGACTATCTAGTATGTACTTATAGCGGTCCGTAGGGTAATTAGCTCATTTTATATATGATGTAGTCTATATACCAGTGGTACTACTAGGTTTACAACTGTATGTGAGTGAGTGCCCTGGTGTATATAAGTAACCTCTACCACTATGTGGCTAGTACTGAGCATACTATTACCGTCGCTTAGTCTATACTAGTATTGCTCCTACTTCACTATTAGTAGACTATAAGGGTACGGCAGATACTAGTATTAAGCTTGGTATACCTACTATACCTCCACAGAGTCGGTTGCCCGTCCTACTGGTATAAGCTATTTGTGGGGCCCTAGTACTCCTATACGTCTGAACGTAGGTGTAGGGAGACTATGACTCATGTACCGTTATTTATAATAGTAACTGATGGCGTATTAGGCTTATATGGTTATGACTTGTGCGTATAGTAGTTATCTTTAGTTTGTCCCCCTGTGTAGCCTCGCACGCCACGGCTTAAATATATATATATATACTGTCACGCTACGTATGAACGATAATCAATAAACAGTTTTAGAATGTACTTTTGTTATTAAGTAAATTATTATTATATTCAATTTGTTTATCAATCCACTGGTGACTTAAGAACTTTTTTATGTGTTACTATTATTTGGTATGAGGTTAGCGCAGTATTCTTACTTTTGTCATGTGATATATTGTCGGAAACGTTCCGTCATCACGTGGGATCTATAATCTTTTCAGATTTGCGTTCACAGATAGACGCGATATGCTCGCGCTATATGCATCTCTGCGAAGGAGATCTTCATGTATGAATAATCCGATACTTGCCCTAAATTAATTGATATCCAAACTCATCTTAGTGATTTCACAGATTAACATAACGTGGCCTTAACTTGCATGCTTGAGGGAAGTATTTAGCATGGCTCTACTCGAGTATCAGTTTATTATAGTTCGTTAATTATACATAGTGCGTGAAACATAATAATACAAACGGTACTGTGGAGGATCTCAAGAGACAGTAAACAGGGTAAGACTTATCTTCGTAGACGTCTATTTTCAATCTAAACTAGATGTTCTCTCGTATATCCCATATTTGATTTTGTGATAACTATCTGATTTTGTGTTCTGCTGCATTTTGTGATATTTAGTGAAAAACATTCAGTGATTTATACTCTTTATTATGCATTACATTTATTTAGATTTAAGTAACTTTTTTATATATTATTGGTTCAATATAAGAGAACCTACGCACAAAATTATTAATATTATAAATAGTCCTCCCCTTGATAGAAAATTAATTATCAACTAGCGAAGGATTTTTCACTGCGTACTTTTACATATTCATACTTGTAATCATAATGTATTATTATTATTATATATTATTATGTATTATTATTATTGTATTAATTATTATTATTATTATATTTTATTATTATTATTATTAATTATGTATTTTATTATTATTATTAATTATTATTATTCTTATTTTGAATTATTATTATTATTATTATTTTATTATGTATTATTATTATTTTTAATTGTTTTCAATATATTAATTATATTTATTATTCTGTTAATATAGATTCCGACCCAGAACGTTGGTTTTTATCACTCAAGCCTTCTTCTTATATTACTCCAAACGTAATAGTGGTAACCCTGGAGTCTTGATCGGAGTGCTGACGTCGTCTATCCCGGCATTCCTACAGCTACAAGGATCTCTCTCTCGTGTCTCAATCGGATTCGTACGCATCTACCATCCTGAGCAGACGAATTATTTTCAATAAAACAAAAAAATTATCCCATTTTTTTTACGATAAAAAAAAAATTTTTAAATCATAACAGGACGAATTCCTGTCCACTTTACATTTTCATTTAATTATTTTTACATTATTTTGGCCCGTAAAAGCGGCCGCATATATATATTTTTATCACCATTTATATATTTATTTGTATAATTTAGTGCGTCTTTTGGTCTCTGACCATTATATTCCTTATATTTAGTGTATGTAAGTTGCATTTTTAGCACATTTTATTTCGCTATTTGTCTTTAAAAAATTTTTTTATTTTTTTTACAATCTTACATTATTAATATTTATAAATTATGTCTCCTCCTGATGCTTGCATAACACGACAACAGTCATGTGATATGCAACAGCCTGCTTCAAGAGCAGGGAAATCACCTAACGCTTTATACCTGGAAAGTTTGTTTACAATGATTTAGATCCTAACATTTAAAGCTACTGTGAGCTCCAGCTCGAAGTTCAACTACGAATTGCTCGCTTTCGGGCATCTTAAAATTTTACTGTCCCCCATTTTGCAGCGGCTGAAGGAATTTGCTTACACTTGTATTCTCACATATCACCTTGTAAACCCAACTTAAGGACAGAACTCTAAACCGTTCTAGGAAGAACAGGATGCTTAGAAAAAGTAAAAAAACTTTTGACTGGTGGTTCTCTTGGTGATCGATTACCGTCAGTTCTATTATCTGACATGCTCAATCTGCTCGACGGCCCTCCCGTGGGTAACTGTATACATATTGTACGTCATCTCTTCCTACAGAAACTTCCTACAGAGATGCAGCTGCGCTTAGCAACGGTCGATCCCAACTGCTCACTGCAAGAACTTGCCACATACGCCGATAGGGTTTGCAAAGCGAAACCTCTTACGACCGCAGACGTACCTTCCCAAATTTCGCATATCTCGGATTCCATCAGCAATGCTAACTTAACACCAGCGTCTCTTTTCGCATGTAAATGAGTCAGTTAACGCATTGCGCCAACCGCCGCCACTGAAAATGCTTATATTGTGTCCCAACTTCAAGTGTTGCAGAACACTATGCATGGATTGACTAACAGGATTTCGCACACTGGAACGCTTTTCACCTGCTCTCTCCTCCTTACGTCCTTCTTCTCCTTCTGTAGCTCAACACATCCTTATCTCTCAACACAATATCCTCAACCTCACAGTATACCTATCCTCAAATCTCTCATCATGCATTATTCACAACCTCCTTCATATCCCAGCCTCCTCAATACTTCAAACACTTATGTCTGCTTCTGCTCTACAATTACGGATCCAATATCTCTCGCTCTTGCAACTATCGCACACGGACGTCATATCGTGTATCCAGCCGCTCTCGCCGTCACGGCCAGTTTCGGCCTCTCTCCAGTTACTTCGTCACGGCTTTGGTTCGTTTCCGATTCACATTAACCAGCAGGGCAATTTTGTAGACAATCACCAACGTTTTTGGTAAACCAACACGGTCATGGTCTTCAAGGCCTTGTACCTGTTTGAGAATTTGAAACTCCAGGCAACTCGCGTAAATTTCGCTTGGGGTGGTCTTGCATAAAGCGTCAAAGCTTTACTTCATTGTGTTTACGAGTTCTCTCACACCAAGCTAACTTACCTCGTGAGATAGTGGAGAGCACAATCTCCGCTGTTCCACGGGTTCCATCCTTCGGAAACTTCATGCTCAGAAGCATTCGGGCTTCTCTACGCGCCGCACAACTGCACCACATCAACACTTATAGGTAACCCGAACGACTCAGTTTTTTTAACGCCTCGTTCCAGTCGGCTTTATAGTAGGACTTACTCATAGCCGACGTCACTTTTATCGCAATAATAGGTGCCGATTTATGTCACACTTCGAACCTTCTTCAGTTGACAATGAATTACAACCGCGATCAATAGACTTTGAGACACATTTTTCTTCAATCCGCTTGTATCCGTGCATCCGCATCCATCAGTGGCATACATCTTTCTCCATCTCTAATAATATTTTTGAATCATTATTAATTACCGATTTTCCAGAGCTTCTTTCTTCAGTCTGCCAAATTTCTCCAGCAACACAATGGTTCGTTCATCACATTGATATACTTACGGCGACCATTCCTTCCTCTCACGCTCGACGTCTTGGCACCGGATAAACTCAAAGGCGGAAAGTTAGAGGTTTGAATCTTCTTAGAGAAGGGCATCATCCGACCTTCAAAGTCCGATTACGCCTCTCTTTTGCATATGGAATCAAACCTAATATGGAGATACGCCCAACCGGCAACTAATCGTCTGCAAATGCGATCACCCTGCCCGGACTGTTATAATGTACCTCATTTCAGGATTTTACATCCCCCCTCTCTGTTGTCTATCTTCAGAGATCGACTTAATTCCGCATTTTTCAAATTCCTGTGAACCCGGACGACATCCATAAGACTGCCATTATCACTCCCTTCGGTCTTTACGAATTTCTTCGAACGCCATTCGGTTTAAGAAATGCAAGTCAATCATTTCAACGTCTTCTAGACTCAGTCTTACGCGGTTTACCTTTCGTCTTCGCCTACATAGACGACTTATTGATTGCCAGTGCTTCTCCAGAAGAACACACTTCACATCTCAGGCAAGTTTTTACCAGACTAAGCGAATTTGGTCTATGCATCACTCTTCCAAATGTGAATTCGGAGTTTCATCCCTAACTTTTCTCGGACATACAATCTCTGCCGACGGTATTCGTCCTCTTGAGGATCGAGTGGCAGCGATTCGTGACTTTCCGAAACCCGTCGTTTCTTAGGCATGGTGAACTTTTACCATCGCTTCATTCCGTCTGCCGCAAAAATTCTCCTTCCTCTTCACGCACTTCTTAAGCATCCACGTAAAGGATCGGCTGCTTCTGTCACTGTAGATTGGAACGACGAAGCAACTAATGCCTTCACCGCCATCAAAGAAGCCCTTGCTTCTTCTGTGTTACTTATATTTCCATCCGACACAGCCCCGACTAGAATCAACACAGACGCTTCAGATTTCGCAGCAGGTGCCGTGCTGCAACAGTTCATTGATAACGAATGGCGTCCATTAGCCTTCTTTTCTAAAAAGTTCCAGCCGCCTGAAACAAGGTACAGCGCATTTGGTAGAGAACTTCTAGCAATTATTTAGCTATCTAAGCATTCGTTATTCATAAGTATGGTCGGGAATTCATGTCGTAACTGATCATTCTACCCATCAGCATGCCATTACAGCTTCCAACGTTAAACGTGCCCCTCGTGAAGCCGCCACCTGGAATTTAATTGCACAATTCACCATGATATTCGCCATATAAAGGTAAAGACAATCTTCTGCAACGCTCTATCCGATTAACGCCGTCTCTCTTTTTAATGACATCGATTTCATCGAAATGGCTCGCTAGCAGCAACTCGAAGAGGATTGTTTTTCCTCCTGCTTCTTCTTACGCAACATCAAACTGGTAGAAATTTTTGGTATTCCGCCTCTGTTATGCGAGTCTCTTTGCACATCCCGTCAGTCGTGACCAACCCCAATGCGACAGAAAGGTATTTTCACACCATTTCAGAAAGGTGTTCGCACAGGGGTAAAAGGTAGTCAAGTTAATATAGGCAAACATTTCGTCTGGCCGTCCCTACTAAAAGATGTTAAACTGTGGACAACGCCGTGTCTCAACTGCCAAAAATCCAAAGTGCACAGGCACACGGTCTCACCTCTTCAGCAATTTCTTCCCCCTGGTGAACGCTTTGACCAGGTGCACGTTGATATAGTCGGCCCATTACCACCCTCAAATGGTTTCACACATATTTTAACTTGCATAGACCGATACACTCGATGGATAGAAGCCATTCCCTTGCGAGATACTTCCAGCGAGACAATTGCTCAGGCATTCCTATACAACTGGATAGCCAGATTTGGCACACCTTCGACCGTGTCCACAGACCAGGGTAGGCAGTTTGAGTCTCACCTTTGGAAGGACATTATGACTTTAATCGGCTCCAAGCGCCTTCACTCTTGAAGCTATCATCCGCAAGCTCAGGGCATGGTAGAACGGTTTCACCGGCAGCTAAAGGCTTCTCTTATGGCCCACGGAACACCGGACAATTGGTCCGAAACTCTTCCTCTTGTCCTCCTCGGTATCAGAACTTCATACAAAGAAGACCTCAAATGCTCGACTGCTGAGCTCGTCTACGGTTCTACCATCCGAATACCTGGTGAGTTTATCCTTCCTTCTCCAAAAACTACGAACCAGCACACCTTCCTGGCAATTATGTTTA
>JABUQX010122237.1:12500-28293 GCA_015478945.1 Trachelipus rathkii | reverse complement strand
TAGATGGAGAAAGAATTATAAATAGGAGCCGGAGATGGAGCCTGATCCGAACAATTTTAAAATGCAGGAGGTGGAGCTAGAGTCGGGTATTTTTAAAATGATGGAGCTGGAACCGAAAAACATTTTACCAGCTCTGCAGCCCAGATCAATGCCATATTTAATTTGTAAAACGATTATTTTGTTGGAAGTCTAGTATCTGAAACAATAGTATTTTTCTTGAAAATTTAGGTGAAAAATATTCAGTAAAAATTACAATGCTTGAAAGATTTTATGGGTTGTATTTTGGAGTATGAAAAAATAAACCTGACCTTATCATACTTTCTCCTATCAAGGAGCTATGCTGCTAGAGAGTTATGTATTATATAACTGAAAATAAATATAAGGTTTTGTTTGCTTGAATTTTTTAATCAGTAAATTATTTACTCAAATTTCTTGTTCCTTGTTTATTTATGGTAAAACTGAAAAGTATTTAATTGAGAAAATTTTATATACCTATTTTCAGAGTGGAGTAGAACTAAAGTGTTTCTGATCTTGTTCACGGAGTTTTATCAATTTGTCTCTGATAATCTTCCCAAATTCCATGCGGTAGATGAAGAGGTAAGTGATTATTTTTATTTTAAATATTATTATTATTATTATTATTATTATTATTATTATTATTATTATTATTATTATTATTATTATTATTATTATTAATGCGCAGGAAAGAAATTGTCCCAATCCCTTTGGTTCATAACTTCATATGGCAGTGTTGATCTCTGCCAAAATAGTTCTTATTGTCAATTGACTTACAGAATGAGACATTATATCGGTCTTTTATTTGCGAAACTCTCACTTTATCAGTCTTAGCTGAATGGAAAGTTGCATTATTAACCTTAAAGTAGGAATCAAACTATGGATGTCTTGCTTTTGAGACAGAGCAAAAAGCTCTTTCAACATGTTCCTCAAGAAATGTGTTTTCTATAAAATTACAGCTTTCCTTAAACATATATGAACTCTTATTACAACACTGGACTTACCTTGATAATGGTTAGTTAATTTGATCAAAGATCGACAGCTCAACTATAGGAAAGGAAATCTTTGTAATATGGCCAGTATAATTTTAAGATCATTAGCTGCTGCTTCGTTGATTTTTGGACCTATTATATATTAATATAGTCTTTTACATTTAAAAGTCATTTAAGTCAGCAGGTTATTTAATTTTGTAACTTTGATCCTAAAAAAAATTTATTTTTGAGTTAGGTCATGAAAAATTCCTAATTATTCCATGAGGATATATTATTTTATATACCGTATATAAATTATTTGACATTGAGTCTATTTAGCAATTAACTACGTTTGTTTTGTGTAACTTTAAATTTTATAAAGTGTTTGTGTAAAGTAAAAAATAGTTTTAAAATATTATTATTATTATATTATTATTATTATTATTATTATTATTATTATTATTATTGATTATTATTATTATTATTATTATTATGTATAATAGCCCTATGTTATATATATATTATATTATATATTATATTATATTATATATATTATATATATTGGGTTATATTATATTATATTAGGTATATTATATTATATATTATATTGTATTATATTATATATTATATTATTATTATTATTATTATTATTATTATTATTATTATTATTATTATTATTATTATTATTGGTGAGTCCTGGATCCAGGTATCAAGTGTGACCTTCGATGGGAGAGTTTAGAAAGTTGGGTGTTAATCCAGTGCGCATGCATCAACTCCCTTGGGTATGGCCCATTGTTATCTTATAAGCTTTTGATCGTCGACATGATATTGATAGTAGGGCAACTCGATTTTCTTTAGACATGGATGATAACTGCATGATTTGGAGGGCCCAGATTGTGTTTTGTTTTTCTGACTGTTTCTTACCTAGCTGAGGTGTTCCCTGCTACTCGCGTAGTCGCATTTATAATTATGTGTTTTCAGATTTGTCGTATGTATTTGTGAAAAAATTAGTAGTGATGCTTAGACCGTGAAGTCAGAACTTTTAGTGAACATAAGACACAATTGTATTGTCGCATATGCATTATGTGGAATTAAGTGTCAGACATGTTTGAAATAATTGATAGTCTTCCTTATTTCTAAGACTTGTTGCTTGAATCGCAAGTTTTGTGTATAGTATAAGTTTTCGGAGACAATTAAGTCAACTTTGAGAATATTTGAGTCATTATTTTTCAAGTGTTGCATAGATGCACACCGCAGATAAACATGGTGATACGTGTTTTCATCATTATACTCATAGGGAGTCGAGCGGATGTTTCACTGAGTTTGGGTAATTGGGAGGTTCGGGGGAGAGCTATGAGCGGATAGATTCGACGGCTACGACGTACTGGGGAGTAATTGCCGTGACTGAGCGTACAGTAGGATGGCTGGAAAGTACCGTTCCTCCTTGGGCTTACACTATACTATTATATATGTTTATATATTATATAATCAGATATATATATATATATACTATATATATTATATATATTAGTTACTCTATATAAGTTATCATATTATATTAGTAAAGAATTATATAGAAAAAAATTTGAGACTAAGATTATTTAGACGTCTGCCATGTAACCATAATGTTTATAAAAAAATTTTGACAGTAGCATTATTTCTTGACGGATGTTCCGAGTCTAATATGCAATGTTTTTTTTGTTTTTTTTTTTACGCCTGTCTCTAAGGGGCGAGGCAATTTAATATATATTATATTGTAATATATTATTTACACGGCAATGTGGGGGCTCGAGCCGGACGGGGAAAGGGGGGGACGAGTTTTCTATACTCCGTAAGGGGATGGGTGGAGGAACCCACGGCGACACCCAAATAACCAAAGAGCGGGGGGTTCCGGAGACCCTGGCCCGGAGGGGGGGAAATAGTCCATACCCGTATTCGTCGGAGGCGAGAGACACCGACTACTGCATCGGTGCGTATAATCCTTGGGGGTATTCTATTTAGATTAAAAAACACAAGCAAAACTATGCTAGATAGATCTATTATATTTTCACGAGTACAGGTCGTAATTTTAAAAGGGTCTTAAAATTTACGGCTCTCTGCGATCAATTTTACTTATAATATACTTACGAGGGAGTGGAATGTGTGTGTGTGGGTTTTTTTGTTTTTTTTTTTTTAACAGTTTTCGCAATAAAATTTTACCAGGATTCAAAAATGTATTTCTTTTTCATTAATAGCTTATATTGTAGTTTTTGAGATATTACTTTTTTTTATAATAAATTTTTTTTCCTTGTTTTTTTTTATATTCGTGGAGTTTGTATTGTTGCGTGGTGTGTATTCAAAATAATTAATATATATATTGTTTTTTGTGTTGTATAAATTTCTTTTTTTTTTGTTTTGTGGTGTTTTTTTTTTGTTTTGGTTTGTCGTTTTTGTTTTTGTTTTTGTTGTTGAAATAATGTTTGTGGTGTGGACCCTAAAAGGTCTATTTGCATGTGTTAGGTCGATGTCGTGATGCGAGGCTCTCTTAATAGCTCTTTTGTGGTTTCAGAAAAATATAAAACCAATTGTTTGGTATTTTAAGTGAACTAGTTCAGTTCAGTTCTTACGATCATATAATTAAGTATTCAATTTTCTTTAAGCAAACTTGTAGTTAGTGTGTATAATTATTATTTTCTCTCTGTAAGGGATATCGAAGTGGGTATTAGAGAAATGATCGTTCTTCCATATTGGGTATGTGCCCCACCTAAATACATGATAATTAATTAATTAACTCTTTGTTAAGCCTTTCATTACGAAAAAAATTATTATTTAAACTCTCGTTAATTAGTAGTGTGTAGTTTAAACTTAGTAAACGTTTGGTCAATAATTATGCTGAGATGCTCGTCCGTACCTTAAATTGCTGGGGCAAGATAACTGTTAATTATATAATCTTTTTAATGGGAAATAATTAAGAATAAAAAAAACATAATTATTTGCAGAATTTTTTTTTTTTTCATTGATAATTTTTCTTCTAAAATATTTTTGTTTAATTTTAATATTCTAATGAATATAAATTGTAAACTTCTCAAATTTCATTTTATTTATCCAAATAATAATAATAATAATAATATTGTTCAAATATGTCACTTGATTGTGAGCTTATAGATGTAGTGCTGCATATGTTTTGTATGAGTATTTATGATGTAAATAATCAGGCAGAGGTTTTGAGTGGTCTGGGTTCGCCTAGTTGAAGTGTTTGGTGGGAATAATAATGACATAAGCTACGATTATATAGAAATGAAGTGATAGGTAATATTTATCTAATATATATTAATAATGACTAATGAATTAATTTATAAGTAGAGACGTCAATTAAATCCTTGTTATCAGGTCTATAATGAATTACATCAGTATGAACATTAATTTGATAATAAATCTACGTTGTTGAAATTAGGCTATGTATTATTATATATAGGCGGGTTCTGGGTCTTTGGAGCTCCTTACCTTGTAAATGGGCAATATAGGTTAATCTAGGCATCATTAGTACTTATTTATATAGCCTTTTTTTGAGTTTACTTGTAAATCCATATAATAGAGGAATTTTCAATTTTTTTTCGAAATCTTGGACTGCGTAAAAACATTTTATCGCTTTTATAGACCCTTTTTCAGCTCGAGTTCTCTGTAAGTAACGTAAACCGACCCAGGGGTTCAATTTTCGTCTAAGTCTTTTTCTAGCAAGGTCTACTATCTTATCTCTTTCGTACTCTACAATAACCTTCTATAATACTATAAATGTTTAATACATTTTTACAAAAATTTTTTTTTTTTGGGGAATAACCATATTATTTTTGTCTGCGCCTCGTATATAATATATATAACAGCTGCATTGTAATGGAAGGGAGGATTTAACGCTGAGGCCACGTACTTTACTCGAAAAGATATCTATTGAATCTACTTCCTCTTTGAATTTGGACTTTACTTAATAGATAATCGTATAGATTATTAGGAGACCTTGTTATGGACCTCTAAAATGTCCTTTGTTTTATGTTCCATGCGGAGTAATAGTATCCCGTTTGGTGACTGTTTCCCTTTTAAGGTTTTAGAGATACCTGCTTAAATACGATTGTTCTTCCACCAGTATATTGAGGTGAAAATATCTTATGATAAGTCTCAGTTATCACTTATATTGATAGAATAATGGTGCTCTCACGTATAGATCTCCCTCATAGAGTATTTTAGATGGGGCTTATAAGGCAGATCGGAATGATAGCGTTTCGCATCAAAAATACATCGAATTAATAGGGCTTGATTTGCTAGCTATGTCCCAAATAAGACTGGTGTCAACGGAGATCTAAATAACATCAATAGATGTGACGTCTCTGTATATTGATGCATAGTATTATCTCTTCCAAATATATAATCAAGGAATGAATTTTTCAGAGTTTGAACTAGTATATACATATTTTCGCTAGTTTGCTCACTAGCTGGTGGTTGGTATGTTCTTTGAATGTCATTTTTTTTTCATAATATCGTGGACCCCAACCAAGTATTTTAGGCTATGTGTCTGACGACTGTATTCAAGTCAATCTCCTTTGAACTTTCTATGGTTAAAGGGATAATTTCATCTACAAAGTTACGTATAGTGTTTATTGCTAATTATGATGTATGATTTTTTTGGGAGCGAAGTTTGAGTGCATAAAGATCTGTTAATTAAGCGCGTCAGTAAAGAGTCTGCAGCATTCTTATTTAAAGAACATTCAATGCTGGGCTAGTGGTTATGTGTAGTGATAGGTGTATTCGGATTTATATCTTTAGTTACATCCTTACTCCTATAGAAATACATCAGCAAATGTAAAGCCATGACCCAGAAATGAAGTCGTGCTGAGGAAAAAGGTCTGAAGGAAGATAGCCACATTTATCATGTATGTCTCATTATCAATGATCAAATAATGTATAATCGGGGTGGAAGAACCCAGAGAATATTTGGAACTCTAGCGTGGGTGGAGAAACCACTACACATTTCCCTAGTGCGTTACCTACGATCCGCAGATAGCAAAGTTAAGTTTCTTGTGTAAGCATAAATAATAATAATATAATAATAAATAATAATAATATATAATAATAATTAATAATAATAAGTTTACATAGAATAATGAAACAATATTAATATAGACTTATAATTATAATATAGTAATGAATATAATAATAATAATAATAATAATACATAATAATGAATCAATAAGTAAAATAATCAATTAAATTTACTATGATAATAATGAAGTTATATAATTATAATTAAGTTATAATAATATATTAAATACATAATCATATGTTTGCGTGCCATGCTTAAGATTTGTGTTCTTATTATATATAGGTTAGAATGAATTTTGGAACGTGATTGTTGAAGGTAGCAAAACATAAAGTTCAAAATCTCCCAGACATGAAAAAGATAAAAAGTCTAGATAAAGTATAAAACAAATTTTTATACAATCTAAAACATAAGTATAATAATTCGTGCAGCGCAGGCTCTACAATACGAGGCCCTAGATAAAGTATAAATTGAACGAATATATGCTATGTGAAGCCACGCCGCCCGTTAAATCCGACCAGAAAAGAGCGGGGACGTAAAGTAACTACTCTCTGGAAGGCGATGGGAGCATGTGCGACGTCGTTGAGAGATATAGCGTGTGTGTCTTGAACATGCGGTGGATCCTTACAGGGTTCGACGCAATACTAGACCCGCTTGGCCATAAGCGTACTTATAATAGTAAATTTATATATATATATAGTATAGGCTATTATTATTACTATGTACTTAGTATTTTTTAATACTTTGAAGGACTGGTTAAATACTTTAAAATACTTGAATATATAAATACGATATGAGGGGTATAGGGGGGTAATATATGGACGGTAGATTATTCCAGAATAAGGATAATGAGCAGATTAGTAGGTATTTACATTATATATCCCATATATATTCACACTCTCATATGGCAATCATCTTATGTCTTACTATATATATTATATATATATAAATATATATATATTATATTATATATACTACTATATATAAATAATCCTAATGGTTTTATTGGAGTTAGTACTTTATTACTCTATCTTATATATGTCATTTATACAGAATATAGTAATGACAGTTATATTGGACGTTAAATACTATTGTAATGATATGCAATTATATATAGAGTAGACAAAATTTTTTTCATTATTATTTACTGCTTACTAAAATCTTAATCTAAACGCCCGTAACGCTAACATTAATCTGTTTTTGCTTATGGTGGGGCGCTCACAAAAGGCGCCTAATATTTAATTTATACCACGTAGGTTTATAATGACTCAGTAGGACTCATTAGTAGTAGTTCATGAACAAACTAATAAGTATTATAGTATAATAGTTAAATTTATTTAGAAATATTATTATCTTCTCTTGTATATATATACTTAGGTTAGTACCTGTATACTATATCATTCAACACTTCTCGTCCCAGATGGGGGGTAAGGGTGTGTCCAGCATAAGAACTAAATCTGGAAACTCCAGAAAATAGATAGTGTAATACAGCATTCCGGACATATGTAAAGAAAAGATTCTGCCGACCTTATAAACGCAATAAAAAAGCCCGCCCTTTACGACCACCCCCTTGTTAATGCTTTTAAGAGAGAACTGCTCGCAGTTCCAGACATTTCCCCCCACCTTAGGAAGCTTCACGTGGACCGCGACGGGACTCCGTCTTCTGACTATGGCATATCGGATAACGTGTAGTTCAGGGTACTCTCAATGTGGGGTTCATCCCACTATTTGGCTTAGCAACATTTAATATTGCTTGAGATTGTTTTTTTTATTGGAAACTATCCACTCCTATCCGGAAAACAGCTAATCTCTTCGACATCGCTTTTTTTCAATCTAATTCACCGTTACGAATCTGGCATCTCTTTCATTGATATTAAGCACAGGGGCAATTAATATCGTTTGCCTCAAAATTATTTTTTTTGACTTAGATAACACGTTCATGGCCACTCAGCCAACTATTTTTAAGACCACATTTCTGTAAAATTTCTACAATCACTCTTTAATGTAGGCGCTGCAATTATTATATATATATATATGTATATATATATATTATACATAATATATGATATAGTATATACTAATTAGCTCATATCTCTATATTAGTATATATATAATATAGCTATATTAACTATATTTTAAATAGTAAGATATTAATTTCTAAAGGAACTATACCCTCTATACTATACTATATATATATAGGTTATGATTTTATCATATATATATTTATATTATATATATATCTATACTAATGTATTATATCGGTAGGTGTATATATAGTAAATTTGTTTAGTGCCTGAGAACTAAATTACTATAAGGTAATATATATAATATATACTAGTTTAAGATAATATCATATATACCTGAGTAAGAGTAATGCAAATAGTATTCTTTCCATCTGATGTATTTATTTTATGAATTATTGTAGAAATATTGAATATGGCCTTCTATTATACTGACGGATTTATAGTATCTACTACTTTGGTATATGACTATCTGTGTTCTCTAACCTCCATAATGATGGCATTAAAGCGTTGGGTAAGCTCAGTCTGAATTTTTGGATCCCTGAATCAACTATCTGAAAGAAAAACAGGCTAATTTTGAGGTAATCGTAAAGAACATTTGTGATACTACATGTATTGGAATGTTGTAATAGCCCTGAATAAGATCGTGTTTAGTAAATATTGAACATCATTGCAATTGAAATTATATCATTTATAAGCGGAAACTTTAGTTTCAAAAAGTCTATTTATTTCTTTTTCTGTGCGTTCATATAAGTCAGGAGAGATTAGTCTATTAACATTTATTTTGTAAGAAAAATTTTCGGCGACTTCGGATAGCGTATTTAAAGACAGTGAGCAATTGTTATCTCTCACTTTCAAACTTATTTGTAAATTCTTTGGCCTTCAGACAACAAGAGGCTGAAGACGTGAAATCACTAAAATTCACACACACACGGTACCTTCATTCGACTCTTTTCTTTATGATTATTAAAAATATACTTGCATCTTACAATTTGTTCTTTAATTTTCAAATGAGGTTTTTCATATGGGCTGAAAAATATTATTTTAATAATTACTAATTAATATTTTAATATCAGAGTTATCACAAGATGGCAGATCGCTTTCAAATAGGGTGAGAGAAAAAATAGTATCTTGGAAAAATCCAAATCATTAACTAATCCTAAAAAAATCACTATATATCCATTAATTCTGCCATAAAAATTGAAGCATGAGAGGGAAGGGTATGGGAGAGGTTGCGGTCAGGAAAGACAGAAGACGCGCCCACACTGTCCCCTGTTTTAGAGCCGTCAGTAAACACTGGAATAAATTCACCTTGAACTACGGAATGAGACAGAGATATGCCTTAACAGGGCAGAAGGTGACTATTTGGAGAGAGAGGTCAGGGCCAAACAAATGGTGGGAGCAGGGAATAGCCAAGGTGTATACCCTTCGTCATAAAAGAAAGCCAGCACCTTTAGCAAAGGATTTAAGAATTAAGATCTTATGAATGTGTTTCAAAGGGGCTGGAATTATCTGAGGTATCTCCTGCAGAATCGGTGTCAGATCAGACGGTATTGGGGTTTGAAAGCGAAGATAACTTGTACACATGATGTATTCTCTTCGAAGAGATAGCATCACATTGGCCTCAACTTCAAGGCTTATCCGAAGGGATCGGAGGCCCCAGTGAATACGGATCTCCTCTTTTTGGATGGATCTAAGTGTGTAGTAGGAATTGGAGCCTGACCAAACTACACAAAAGCACAGTCAGCTCGATTAGGATAGTCGATATAGACTAAAAGGGACTTGCCGACAGACACCAAGCTTTGAGGTGAATGACTTAAACATGTCAAGCCACGTGATGACAAGTCGTTTTCAGAAGTTATATGCCGGTGCGTATGTTAAGTGGTCACTAGAATAAAGTTCTAAAAATGACTTGTGAAGACATGGAATGCGATCAATAAAGTAGGTCGCTGGGGGAAGAAGGGCAGTTCTTCTTTCCCTTTTTCTTAAAAAACCACTGCTGAGTTTTGTGGGAGAGAAAGGAATCATAGAGTACCCCATTGTGAAAAATCTCAATAGTAGTATGCTGTTGAGCAACATAGAGAGAAAAATGACAGAATGCAGAAAAATTTTAATAATTGCAGTGCACCAGAAGCCTAGATGTTAAAATTTACTTAAAATCATTCGAGAAAACTAGATATCCCTTATACAATTATGGAACCGTGCACAAACCATTACTATACACACCTGAAATAAATTGAAAATTATGCTTTGAGAACAACTAAAAAGAATGCCTACAGGAATGGTAATTTTGACTTTACTGCTAAACTTCATATAAAAATATTCAAAAAAATTAGACTGGAATATATTGGGGTAGACAATGTTTAGACGAAAAATGGAAGAGGGTCTCTGGTCATGATGGGGTACTCCATGAATATCCTTCCTAATCTGAATTTTATAACAAAAATGTTATAAAAAACATCAAGATAAAAACATGCAAGAAAATAAAAATTTGTTCTCTATGTCCACTCAAATAAAAATGAATCGTAAAAAATTTTAAACCATAAGGGTGGGAGAAAAAAAATAAGCCTAAAGTAAAACCATACAGTACATTCATATGAACTTAAAGAAGACGAAATATCATTTATGTTGATAAAAAGAAACAACAAAAGGAAAATAAGAAAGATACGATACTAATTTATTATATTATTACAAATCCAAGCATAACCAACCAAAGACAAAGTGAGAAAAGATAAAATGAGAAGATAAATAGAGTGATCTCGAATTTACTGTGTGTCAGATTATATTACATAGATATTGACGAACATAAACATGCAAATTAAGGGATGAAAAAACCTGTAAGATCAATTTGTAAGCTCTCATGATTTTACAAATAGGATTCCGAAATCAAAGAACAGTTGCTACCTGCTCACAATGGAGTAAATTTATTATCAATATGTCCTATGCCTCCTTCTAACATTCTAGTTCTAATCCTACAAAAGAAGCAATAAATCTATCAATGGTTCTAAGTAAATATAGAGTTGAGACACATTGCATTTCACCATCAGTGCATTGAAAAACATGCTAAATCTATGGTGTTAGCAATAGAGACTTTTAAAAGTTCTTCCACACATACATTTTAAAACTAAGAAAACTTTTCATATCCTTATAAAAATTCTTTGAAATAGAAAAAAAGCTCTAATGAAAAACATGATTTTGAAGAATACTATGCAGCTTTAAAATACTATATTGTGAAGAATTCAAAATATTCCACTTTAGAGTTAAATAATAAAAATACCAAATTAAAACCTAGTAAATCAACTTAGACCGACCTTGAGAAAAAGCCTCGATCCGGTAAAACGTCAATTAATTACAAGAAAAACTTATATATAAATACTCCGGTGGAATCCAATTCCGACTGTGCATAAAAATTCCAGCGTGGAATTTTCGAGTATCAAATTTAACCAAAATGAAGTTCCCAACTCCAGAATCTCCCAAGAAGGGTATAGTCTTTAAATTAAATACGTCATATTATATTATATATATAATAGATGATAATATATATATATATAACTATAATTATATATATATATATATATATATATATATATATAAATATATATATAATAATTAAATATTATATATATATTATATAATATATTTATATATATATATATATATAATAAATAATGATATATAATATATATATATATATATACCTAAATATATAAAATTATATATAGATATATATATATTATATAATATATAGTATAATATATATATAAATAATATATATATTTATATATATATAATATATATAATAATATAAATTTAAAAGTTAATTATATATAATAATAAATTATATTATATATAAAATTACTATAATATATTTATATATAATTATATTATTAATATATATATATTAAAAATAATATATATATAATATATATATATATTATATAATAATTTAATAATATTATATTTATATAATATAATATAAACAATATATATATAATATATATAATATATACTATATATAATTATACATATAATAATATATATATAATATAATATATAATATATATATATTATAATATACAAATTTAAAGAAAGAACTATAATGAAGAAAGAATTTACTGCTTCTCTGGATTAACCACCGCTTGTTGGGCGGAAGAGACAATATACCAATGCTTTACGACGGAGCATCTCCAACCCAGGATAGCTCAGTCGTAAAGCATCTAATTGCCTCATTCGCAACCCAAGCTGTGTTTCAATCCACAGAGAGGCATAAAATTCTTACCTCCCATTATATGTCTTCTTAACATCTTATTAATTGCGATTATTATGCAATATTAAGAACGAGAGATTGGACAGGCTGGACACCTGTGAGCGCCTTTACGGGAGCTCGTTATTTATAACGTTCTGAAACCCAACGTTTGGGTGGAAGACTCATCGTAAAGCATCGGGTATATTTCCTCATTCCAACAACATGCGTTGCTTCAATCACAGAGAAATTCAGTAAATCTTTACCTCCCATTTATTATGTTCTTCTTTAAAATGTTGAAATATTTCGAATTATTATGCAAATTTAACATCTACAATAAAAAGAACGAGGGGTAGGACACTGGACACCTTGGTGATTCCTTTGACGGGGAAGCTCGGTTGCTTATAACTGTTCTTTAACCCAACTTTTTGGGAGGGAAAGCTCAGTCGTAAAGCATCTGGTATATTGTCCTCATTCGCAAAAGGGTTCAATCCCAGAGAAAGCAGTAAATTCTTTACCTTCCCATTTACATGTTCTTCTGTAACACTATATGAATTTGCGATTATTAATCATTATTTAACATCTTACAATATAAAAAAGGGTGATATGACAGCGGACACTTGTGATGTCGCCTTGACGTTAAGCTCTGTCCTTCAACTGTTCTTAACCCAACTTTTTTGTTGGAGATAGCCATCGGTAAAGCATCGCGGATATTGTTTCCTCATTTCGCCAACAAGCGCGTTCAATCCCAGAGGAAGGCAGTAAAATCCTTACCTTCCCATTATATTTCTTTCTTTAACACTTACATAATGCATTATTATGCAATATTTACATTCTCTCTCTTCTCTCTCTCTCTCTCTCTCTCTCTCTCTATATATAGATATATTATATATATATATATATATATATAGAATATATATAATGATATATATATAAATATAGTAATATTATAATATATATATAATATATAATAATATATATATATAATATATATAATATATAATACATATATCTGTGGCCGTATATATAGGTAGTAGACAGTACTCCTACCCAATTATTGATTCTTTTGAAAATAAATTTCAAATTGTAAAGTTAACAAATGTACAATTTATTTGAAAGTAAAAAAAGAAACTGATTATAAAAATAAAATTAAAGAAAAACAACTACATTACAATACAATAATAATAACTAAATTCATTTGAAAATTTGCCTTCCTACTCTGTTCTTAAGAGTAAATTTAAGCTATCCGGTACAGAGATTTCAATCATATAATAATAATAAGGCAAGCCAGACATTATTACCGTTCCTGTACGAATATGAGAAAAATACGCAAGATCCACCGGAAAACGAAACTTTTCGTTCAGCAGTGAAAACGACGAAGAGAATTTGAAAAAAAGATTTTAATACCCCCCCCCTCTCTCTCTCCGCTCCCACTCTCTCTCTCTCTCTCTCTCTCTCTCTCTATATATATATATATATAATATATTAAATATATATATATATATATATATAAATAATATATATATATATAATATAATATATAAATATATATATATATATACATAAAAGTAATATATATATATATATTAATATATGATATATATTATTTATAATATATAATAATATAATATATATATAATATATATATATATAATAAATATAATATATATATATATATATATATTATATATATATAAATATAATTATATAATATATATTAATATATATTGATATAATAATATATATATATAAAATATATATATATAAAATATATATATATATATATATATATATATATATAAATATATATTATATATATATTTATATATAAATATATATAATATATATATATATATATATATTATATAATATAAATAAATATATATATATATAATATATATATTTATAATATAATAATATATAATATAATATATATATATATATATTATAATATATATATATGATATTATACACACATCATATATATATAAAATATATATATAATATAATATATATATATAAATATATATATATATATATATATATTATAAATATATAATATATATAATAGAATATATGTATAACAAACTGCTACCAAATCAAACGCAGCTGATAGTATCAAAAATAAACCCTCAAGTAATTTCACACCGCTGGGATGTGAACCTGGCCCCTAGCAGATGTCCGCGTAAGTTGACTACCACCGCACGATGGACTAAAAGTAAAGCCCGAGATTGTTCCTGTGGTGAAAATATCACCCACCCAACAGGAACCACGACTCACTCTACCGTCCACGCTCGGGACGTTATCGACAAAAACAGTGCAACCGCGCAGGAAGGAAATACTTAAAACCGGGCGAATATATTGTATGTATAACAACTGCTACAAATTTCAACGCAGTTTCTGATTAGGTATCAAAAATAACCCTCAATAATTTCACACCGCTGGAATGTGAACCGCCCCTAGCAGATGTCCGCGTAAATGTTTGACGACCACGCCACGACGGACTAAAAGTAAAGCGCGAGAATTGTGGTGAATATATCACCCACACAACAGAAACCACGACGCACTCTACCCGTCCACGCTCGGGCTTTATCGAAAACAGGCACCCGCCAGATTGAAATACTTTATAAACGAAATATTGTATGTATAAACCAATTGCTACAAAATTCAACGCATCTGATAGCGTATTAAAAATAATCCCCAAGTAATTTCACACCCTTGGATGTTAAACCTTGCCCCTAGCAGATTCCGCTTTAAGTTTACGACCACGCCCATGGACTAAAAATAGTAAAGCGCGGTCAAACACTTACGCGGAACATCTGCTAGGGCCAGGTTCACATCCCAGCAGTGTAAAATTACTTAAGGGTTATTTTTGAATACCTATCAGACTGCGTTAATTGTAAGCAGTGTATACACACAAATTATTCCCCGTTATAAAGTAAATTTCACTCTGCGCGGCCCTGTTTGTCGATAACCCGAGCTGACGGTAAAGTGTCTTGGTTCCTGGGGATATATCCACCACAGAACAATCTCGCGCTTTACTTTTAGTCCATCGTGGTGTCGTCAAACACTTACGCGGACATCCTAAGGGCCAGTTCACATCCCAGCGTGTGAATTACTGTTGAGGGTATTTTCGAATAAATAAATTATAATAATATATATTAATAGATATAGATATATATATTAATAATATATAAATATATATATAAATAAATATATATATAAATCATATATATATATATATATATATAAAATATATCATATATATAGTGTAATCTTCCAAGTACGCCACTTATATAATTTAATTATATATAAATTATAATATATATATATACATATATAAATATTATATATATATATATAATATATATATAGTATATATATAAAAGATTATTAATATATATAATAATATATATATATGTATAAACTAAGAGTTACCCGCATGATATCTTCGAAAACTAACGCTAGCTAACGA
>JABUQX010122237.1:0-10000 GCA_015478945.1 Trachelipus rathkii | reverse complement strand
GAACATTACTAACTACTTAACTAAAAACCAGCCAATTTGGCTTCGTCTAATATACTATATGATACCCAACCATCCATATACCTATCCAACCCTTCTTAAATGTTGCAATCCAGTCACAACTCAACAACCTCCTGTGCAAATCATTCCAATAATTTAGACAACCCTATTGCGAATGTATTACTTTCTTATATCCAAGATGCATGCTTTCTCTTAATTTCTTGTTATGCCCCCTGTCTCCCGTCCGTGCCTACTATAAAATTTTATTGGTCCTCCATATGATATCAATTAGATGTAAAAATTTGGTAGATTGTATCATGTCCCCTCTGAGAAATCGCCTTTCTAGAGAAAACATTCGTCCTAAACTCCTTCAGGCCTCTCCTCGTAGCCTCTACCTCAAACCCAAAATCACTTGTTTCTCACGTTGCCACTCTCTCTAAGCATATCAATTCTTTCTTAAAGTAAGGCCCCAAACTTGTGCACAATTACTCTATATTGGCCAACGCATAGCATATATAGTTTACTTATTACTTCTTGCTCTTGTAAACAACAATGCGATCTATATGCCCAGCATCTTATTAGCTTTTAGGTCTACTTCAAACACTGATAAGCTACTTTCAAATTACTGCTATAATCACACCTAAATCTTTCTTGGTCACAGACTCAAGCCAAATCCCCATTCATATCATAAGTAAAACTTAATTTGAGTAACCTAGGTATAATAACCTTACACTTTTACTATTTTAAAATTCATGCCATCTTATCTGCCCACCCAAGAAGTTTATCAAAGATCATTTTGAATCTTTAAACATCCCTCACTATTCCTAACTATGCCCACTTGTGATCATCAGCAAACTTAGAAAACATTGCATTTAAGTCCCTGTCTAAATCATATATATATGAGAAACAACAGTGGCCCAGCACTGAACCCTGTGGACACCACTCTTCGACTTATTTTCCCATGTATGACTATGCCATAGTTTTGACACACTTTCTTTCCACAACCACTCTTTAATCCAAACTTATGTACCACTCCACCTATACCACATTTGCAATACTTCTTCATCAGCCTTATGGGTGAACCCTTATCAAAAGCCTTTTCTAAATCTAAATAGATAATAATCAACGACTCCTCGCAAATCAGCATAAATGTATTCCATAAATTCTAAAAGGTTTGTCTGACATGACTTACCCTTTCTAAACCTTGCTGGGAGTCATACAATATCCTGTTATCTTCAAATAATTCTCTATATGACCTTTCAGAAACTTTTCCAGAACCTTAACAACCAGAGATGTTAAGCTAACTCCTATAATTACCAAAATCTTCCTTACTACTTTCTTATAAATAGGCACAACATATGCCGTTTCCAGTCATTTACCTCACCAAATTTATAGATCGCTTACAAAATCAAATACAGTGCCTTGCAATGCTGGTGGTACCACCCTCTTTCAAAATTCTACCATTGTATACATCAGGGCCTGCACTACTTGATCAAATGGTCAGTAAATCGTTTAAATCTTTACATCAATCAAATTTCTAAGTCTATTTGTTACATGATACAAGAACTATTAGTCTCCAAACTATTATCAATCTTTCCTCAGTAAACAAACTTTGAAGCAAAATAAGCATTAAAATGTTGACCAACTCCGTATCTGAACTCACTAAATTTCATCAATTTTAATAGGACCAATTGTCCTATTCTTACTTTAAATTTATTAAAAGCTAAAAAACTTTCAGATCCTTATTACTATTCCTTGCTAAAATAATTTCTGCCTCTCTCTTTGCCTTTTTTGACTGGTTAAGTTCGTTTCTATATTTCCTATAATTTTCTAAATCATCTTCCATATTTACTTCCTTGAAATTTTTAACATCTAACTTTTCATTGATTTTACTCTTATCTCCTCTATTCCGCACAAACAGTTTCTCTTTCGCCACCCTTAATGGGTATTAAAAAACATACTGACTGAATATTCATAAAAACTTGCTAAAGTCCCACATATAAAACAGTTTGGTCTTAAAATCTTTATCCCCAGTCATTTATACTAAGCATTCTCGTTAATTTGGGTAAAATCCCATTTCGGAAATCTAGATTTTTCCTTATTACTTGCAATTGGGCCCAGAATCACATTCATATTAAATCTTATTATTTTGGTCACTAAGTCCTAAATTCTCCAACTCTAACCTATCCACCATACTTCATCATTAGTTAATATTAAGTCTAATAGGCATGTTCTTGGGGTTCATGACCATCTGGCTCAAAAAGTTATCAAGATACAATTTATAAATAACTAACTACGCTGGCCTATTAGACAAGAATCCCATTTGAATCCAGGGAAAAATTAAAAATCACCCTATTATGACATATACCTTTTTCTTTACTTGCATGCGTCTCAATTTCTTCACAATTTCCGCATCTAATTCTTGACTCGCCAGGAGGGCTATAAAATGCCCCTATTCTATATGATTTATTAAACATAAGGATATCTACCCATACCCATTCAATATCATGATTAGTTTTAAAGTCAGTCATTACAGATTGAATATTGCTTTTAATATAAAGCGCCACACCCCCACCTTTCTTTCCTCTATGCTGGTATAAATAAAGTAAATCTGTCTTATTTCATATTCCTGAAAGGAGTCTCCCTATAATTCCATTAACCCAAGCCTCAGTTATGCAAATAATGTCAAGATTCTCATTATGGTATAACTAAACAGCTCATCTTTTTATTTCTAACTTATGACATTTGTGTAAAAAGGATTGATATCTCGAAATATTTATTTTTATGCTAACACTCATTATTAACCTGTAACAACACTAGTTTTATTTATATCACCACTATAACCGTTACCATTGCTATTATTTGTAAACCCATCACCCCCAACTTTACCTAGTGTTTTGCTAAACAAGTCTCCAAACTAGTGCTGAAAAGCCAATACACCTTACGACTCAATGTGAACTCCATCTGCGCACAAAAAAATCTTATCCAAAATTCTCTCCACAAATCCAAAAACCTAAAATTTTCTAAAAAAACAAATTCCTAACCCTTTCATTAACACCTAAAGCCCTACTCCCCCATTCCTGACTTGCACCTAACCTAGTAAAATCCCAGAAATCATGCACTTTCTTCCACTAGCTTTCATCTTCTGAATCAACCCTATTAATCTGCTATAAATCTTCTGACCTTCTGAATGTCCATATCATTTTACCCAACAGCACAATTCACATTGAATCAACATTGTAGAACAATCTCTCTATCCTTATCCTATCCACGATATCACTCACTCTGCACCTGGATAACATACTCTCAATTGTTTCTTTTTATTCTTATTTGAAAAGTCCTATCTAGGTATCGTATCAGTAGAGTCTCCCAATTAGCATTGATCCTGTCATCCTTAGAAAAACTCAACATTACCATTAGGCACTCTCTGATCCCTCCCATCTGAAGACAGCAACCTGTTACGCAGTCACAGCTGACGACTTCGAATCCTCATCTTTAAATATGTATTTCTAGTTCCTACAACGCTATATATCTGCAACCTATTTTCAACTACTTTATCCTTTTCCCCCTCATCTTCCTGCCTAGGTGAATCCCTATTCCTGTCTACCCCTATATCCCGCCCCCCTCCCGCCTCACACCCTACTAACTTTTCTTGACAACTTCCCCCTTCTCAACTCATATACTTTTTCTTTCAATTCATTCATATTTTCACTCAGTCTCAATCTCCTCCTTAGCAAACATTCTCTCATCACAACACAAGCAGCAGCTATTCACTATTCACCTCTCACAGCCCCACAGTTATCACACAGGCATACATACTTTAAATTTTTATTAGCTTACTAACCTGTACCTATTAATTTACCAAACTAGTGTAAGTATCGCTAAACCTAAAAAAGAAATAAACTAAGTCTTAAAAACCAAAGTAAAATTTGAACAACTTATATCAAGCTTACCTAGGCCAGGGGATGTATATAGATATATATATTTTTTTTTTTTTTTTTTTTTTTTATTTTTTTGTGTCTTGTTTTTTTTTTAGGTAGGCCTAACAGTAGTCTAACTTGTACCAATTTTTTACCAACTACAGTTTACTAAATATCACTAAGGCCTAGAAAGAAATTAGTATCTTAAAACAAGCTTAAACTATGGCTAAGTCTATATAAAAATTATAAAATAGGCTTAGGCTATGGCTCTGGTAAACTTAATCAATTTAAATTATCACAAAATTAATATAAATTGTTAAAGACTGTAGTTAAGTACAAGAAAAACTATTAATAATTCAATAAACCTGCAAACACCCAGTATACAGGAAATCTCTTACTACTCTAGCCTAGGATTTACCTATCAAACACTGACTGAGTCCAATACTCAACTAAATTAAATTAATAAAACAGAAATAATCACAAATAATGAGTACACAAAATTCTAAAATTACACAGTTAATACCCACAACACTAATTGCTAACTAAATTCACTTGCAAATACACAGATTATCGTATTTAAAAGGAGAGCAAAAATAAAAAACCACACCCTCAACTTGCACTGAGTCCATCAAGAGTAACAATACTCCGCCCCTTCATCTTTTACGTTCGAATTTCGTTTCCAATTTTTAATTTACATATATATCCGCTTTGTATAGAAATACGTTTTCTATAACACGGGTTTCTGTTAAAAAACAAAATAAGGATAACATAACTAAAATGATGACTTAACAAAGTTGGAAAATTCAAAATCGATTAAAATTTTAAATGAAAACTGAAATACAATTATGGAAATGTTCAAATCTTTTCCTCACGCCTTGGGAAGCTGCTCACCCAAAGTGACCGCGTCACACAGTTTAAAACCACTGCTTAAACTATTCTTATGAGGCTAATTCCCTATAGATATTTTTATATCCTTTTCACTTTATTATTATTATTTGATTTATTTGTTCTTTTATTACATTATAAAAACATATAATTATTATATATATATTATTATTATTATTATTATAATAGTATTATTATATTATATTATTATTATTATATTATGATATATTATTATATTATTTTTATATTTATTAATTATTATATTATTATTATTATTATTATTATATTATTATATATTATTATTATTATTATTATTTATTATTATATTTATTTATAATTATTCAATTATTTATTATTATTATTATATTATTATTATATTATATATTATTATGATATTATATTATTATTATATATATTATAGTATTATATTCTGGATGTGTAATTATATATTAAACACAGTATTATTTAATATTTTATGATTATTATATATTATTTATTATTATTATATTATTATTATATTATTATATTATTATTATATTATTATTATTATTATAATATATATTATTATTATTATTATATATTATATGATATTATTATTATATTATATTTTATATTATTATATTATTATTATTATTATATATATATTAATTATGATTATATATATTATTATTATTATTATATTATATTATTATATATTATATTATTATTATTATGTTAGATATTATTATATTATTATTATTATTATTATTATTATTAATTATTATATATATTATTATTTTTATATTATTATTATTATATTATATTATTATTATTATTATTATTATTATTATTATTATATATAATATAAAATATTATTATATATATATTATTATATTATATAATTATTATATTAATTATTATATTATTATTATATACTATTTGATTATATTATTATTATTATTATTATTATTTATATAATTAAATATTAATTATGATTACATCTACACGATATTTTGAACTAAAACCTAAGTTTTCATGTAGATAGTGTCCTAATGCGATGATGTTTGTCGAAAAAGACGAAATCACGTCACAATTGTCTTAGAGTCATTACTGATCATGCTGAACACGAAAAATCGACGAAAATATATAATGTTCCGCGGAGAATTTGTAGTTATTGCTCGCCATTGACAGAGTTGTTATTCAGTGTAATGTTCGTTGTCTGGTGTTGTTAGTCGTTGTTAAATATATATATTATATAAATATTTATAATATATATATATATATATATATAAATATATATATAATATATAATATATATATATATATATATATATATATAATTATATAATAATATATATATCTAATATATATATATATATACAGGCGCGATTAATGTTAATTTAGTTTGTTTAGATATATATTTAAAAAGTATGAGTACCAAACGTGTTGTATAAATTCTGCCGAATTCTTTGCTCGATGTGAAATAACTACAAAAGTCAACGGAAAACCAATCACTCAATGTTTAAAACGCTTATAAACATATTTAAGTGTGCGTGGTGACCAGGAAAGCCATGCCCCACACATAATATGCATAGATGTTATGTTAAATTAACCCATGGTTAAAAGTGAAAAAAGCGCATTTGCCCGTTGGAGCCGAGTATTTGTATGAGAAAGGAATCATAAACAGGATTCTACTTTTGCTAACAAATGATTGGCTTCAATTCAAAGAAACCAAGCAAACCATTGGCCTATCACAATTAACTCAGACAGAACCATCCCCATAATGATGAGAAACCTACCGATTCCTATAGCACCAGCTTCTTGGAAAGAGGTTCCTGACTCAGATGAAGATTTGTTTGACTCTATTGCTGGAGCATCGGGTGCTGCAGATATGCTTTTTGGAAACGAGATCATACATTTGTACACAACATACCGAACAGTCGACCTTTACTGTTATACGCCTGTATTTTAAAAACAGCACTGAAATCTATTGCTAAAAAATGCAGGAAGAATTGGTGAGATCAAAAGGCTAATATTAGTATATATAGAAATAGGAAATCATAATTTAGAAAAAATATTTTAGCAAAGAGTAACGTAATATGCTCAGTTCCGATGTTAATGGACTATGCGTCGAGCTTGATCCGTATTAGGTGCGTGAATGGCGCTTTATTCATAAAGGCTCAAAAAACTAGCCTAAAAGCCGTCTAATTGCAAAAATAAAACCAGGGTCATCCAAGCCCTGCGCATGTTCAGAATAAGCAACATATAATTTAGTCCAAATATTGATACTATTAAAAGATATGACCACACATGCTTATCTGTTGGGACTAAATGTTGGACTCCTTCTGTCTACCAGGAATTCACCAAACACATTATCTTTTTGTGTTTAGGCGAACAGCCGTACACTAAGCAACCATTACGTACCGAAAAAACATGGAAGAAAGATACATTACCCCGGCAAAGAAGAAGTTAAGTAAAGCCCTTTGTAGATCCTAAGGCTAGTTATTTTACCACCATACAATAAACTGGATTCATGAAATTTTGTTGGAAGCCATGATAAGAAGGAGATGATTTAACATTTATGTGACGGTTCGTGCTAATTAAACGCTAAATGAAAGAGGGGCGATTTCGTCGGGACAGCAGATCGACAACTACAAACGTGACCCCGCTAGACAGAAATTAAACCAATATAAACATCTGCATGAATTCCTCAAAATACTTATTACAGGCTTCCTTGGAAACCAAACGATTGGAATATAGATCGTATAGTGAGAAGTGCTAGTTAATACAAGAATTACTCAGAATTTCACTAAAAATTACATTCTTACATTCGCATCTACATTCTTTCAACAAATCTCGGGCATTAAAGCGATGAAACAAGGTGAAAGATTCCACCAAGATATACAGCAAATGAAGAAACGTTATCAGGGGATGAAGCAATGATGAGTGATTACTGTTGGTTTCTGAAAAGAGAAGACACTTAAGAACATAAAATAAATAAGATATCGAAATATTCAATGTGCACAAATCAGAAAATAAGGTAAAATATATCATTTTTATTGGTAAGCATTAACATACATTTATACCGGACATCAGAACTCTGTATAAGTTGCTAGTAAAATTAATTATTTATAGTTGCATAAAGTTACAAAGTATATCTTTGTTACAACATACGCATTTTTGGAGGTATTATACCTTAACTTTGAAAGCTTGTAACTCAAAAACCTTGATGGTTCTGAAAAAATCAAATTCTATCTCTACATGTTAACTAGGGTATAGTTCACCAAATTTTATTTTCATTATTATTAAATTCCCTAAATTTGTTGACCACGATAAATGATAAAACATTATAAAACATTATATTATTATATTTATTATTATATATTATTATTATTATTATATTATATTATATTATTATAGTTATTATTATTATTATGAATATTATTTATATATTGTTATTATTATTTTAATTTTTAAATTTCCTTTAAGACCTTTTTTCCAAGCTTTTAGTTTTCTTTATAGGTTTTCATATCTTTTTTTTTATATTTATTATATATATATTATATATATAATATATATATATAATAATATATATAAATATATATATAATATATATATAATATAAATATTTTATAAATATATATTATCATCACATCATCATCATCATCACATCTACCTTTTTCCCCAAACAGAAAAATAGCTAGAAGAATATACATAGTCGAAAAGTAAAGCCCAGCCTCAACGCGCCCCCTATACGTATAATGAAACCAGACAACCCCCTCACAAAACCCCCGCCATTCACTCCTGCACCTTTCTTCTAGCGTCTGCCAAACTCACATTCTCTCCTCCAGACACTCCTTTACTGACCCAATCCACTTTCTTTCGGTCTCCCGGGCTGTCGATTCAAAACACACCACCCCTATACATACGTTAACCAAACCATATATCATCATTCTTCCAATAACCAAACCATCCCAACACTTTCATTTATTCTCTCATTTACCCCTTCTTAAACACCACAAACTCTCTAATACGTTAATTCCTCATTATCAATCTTCCACACCAACACCCCCAAAATTCCATTAAACAATTGAGACTTTAGATCGATTACTCTGATTCCAGACGACACTATACATTAACACAGGGTAGGCAAACACCCTCATGTAAACCCAGCCACTTAAGACTTAGCCCTTACATCCACCACGATTTAATTGCCCCAGCCACCCTCCTGCCATTCACAACTTTCCTAAAAACCCTCTGCATCATATATTTATATATATATATACACTAATATTATATTAATATTAATATATATATATATAAATATGATATATATATATAATATATATATAATAATATATATATATATAAATATATAGATAATATATAATAGTATATATATATAGTATATTATATAGATATAATATATATATAATATATAATATAATATTATATATTTTTATTATAAATATATATAAATAATAATAGTAATATATATATATATATATATATATATATATATATATAATATATATATATAAAAAATATATATACAAAAACTGATTTCTAAGTTAAATGCCCTATTAAGAGATAACCTTGATATAGCAAATAGTAATAGTTTGGAAATAGCAAACGCTCTTTATTATTTTATTAATTATTCCAAAATGACTATTTTAACAGAACAAATTAAGATATTCACTATGTTAAAAATAATTTGTTTAGTAATAGAGTTAGAAGCTCTTGTACTGGTCCCCTTTGTCTACTTCTTCTACTATGAAAAAGTAGTATGCTAGTACATTATACTATTATTATATGGATTCTATCTTTGAAGGATAGTAGTTTCTCTAACTTAAAAGTGATGGTTTTGTAGAAGCTACTTTTTGATAACATCATTCTCAATTTCCAAACTAAAGAGGCACTTTCCAGTACTTCTACTTTGTTATGATTTATCTCATTTAACTGAAAGTGACGGGCGATATGTACATACTTAGATATCTACTTATTTAAACTAAACTTAAATTACTTTCAAATCCAATTTTCAGATGGGCTTCCTCTCTCTCTCCATTAAAAGTTTAAATGTAACCCACCTCAACCTTTTAAAGCTGCGCCTGGATCTGAATTTATTATTATCTACTTCTAGCTCTTAGATTTATAAATATAACTTAGACGACGGTATACAAACCTAAAAAAAGGTGAGATTTAATGAGGGGTATCGCTTA
>JABUQX010122236.1:25000-39070 GCA_015478945.1 Trachelipus rathkii | reverse complement strand
TACACCCTGCCATTAAGCTTCCGCCATATTTAATCATTTTCATAACGCCTGTTTGCAAATACAAAAAATCTAAATACAATTTTTTTCTTCTCCTCTCTCATTTTCTCCAATCATTTTTTTCAATTTAAAGATTTGATGGCACACATCTTCTAAAACACTTCTAAATTACCTTCTTCTTCCACAATCAAGTCCTTCAATCACTTGACGCATTTCTTCGACAAATATAATAGTATCATATCTTCCCTTACTACACTTAATAAACCAAATCTCCCTATTAATTTCCTACCAGTTACCCGTCTCTCATTTACCCTTATATAAGGGTACTATTACTACTCTCCTCCAATCCCTCGGAACTTTGCTATCCATAAACATTTTGTTACATAACTTCCAAATCCAATCAATCACAATCTCGCCTCCGTTCTTGATCATTTCACCAGTAATTTCATCTATACCTGTAGATTTTTACCATTTCTTAAACTTTCTCGCTCACACATTACCTCCTCCCTTACAAATGGACCTCATCCTAAAAATACCTATTCTTTGCACCATCAAACCCACACACATTCACTATCACCTCTCATTACTGCCAATGTTATGCAGATTTTTCGAAGTGTTCCCACCACACTCTAGTTACATTCATTTATCAGTTATGAAAGCACCATCTCTATTCATTATTCTACGCAGAGTCCCCTTATTCCTTTCTATATATATATAGTTATATATAATATATATATATATCTATATATATATATATATATATATAATATATATATATATATAAATATATTAATATATATATATATATATTATAAAAGGAATTTTTAGCTGATCGGGGGTGGTCAATTGGCTATCAACATTCCAAGAAAGTCAAACACAATGCATCGGACCAAACACTAACGGAGAAAAAAATAACGGAAACTTATTCGAAGCGTTACATGAAAGAAAAAAAGTAACGAGCCCGTTACTCCGTTACCTGAAAAAACTATTCCGTTAGTTAACGGAGTAACGATAATAACGGATTCGTGCCCACCTCTGTATATATATATAATAAATCTATAAATAATATGTATTATATAGATTTTTATATTATATATATTTATTATAATAAATCTATATATATATTATATATTATATAAATTTATATATATATTATATATACTTATATATATATATATTATATATAGTAATTTCCAGTATAGCCGCCGCAGGCGTTAGGATATGTTAGGTTAGGTTCGGTTAGGTTAGGTTAAGTTAGGTTAAGTTAAGTTTTGTTGGATTCGTTAGAAAAACTTTAAATATCAAGATTTTCTTTTTACAAATTTCAACCCATTTGGGTATAGGTCCTTTTAAAGTTTTTATTATCTTTTTAGGGTTCGATCGCTGGAGCACTGGAAAGAGGGAGATGGAACACAAGATATCTGTTGAAAGGAAAACGCTGTCAGCCCTTAGAGAAGATTTAATAGCCGAAAAGGTTAGTAAACAAATTTATTTTATCATGTGTTTGTTATTGTAATGATCAAATTTAAGTAATAATAATAATAATAATAATAATAATAATAATAATAATAATAATAATAATAATAATAATAATAATAATAATATCTTCATTATTATTTATTTTTTTTAAATATTTTGAATTGATAGTATATATTTTCTATAAATTCTAATCGTAGCTTACAATGCTATTATAAAATACTAGTGTATAGTTGATGCGAATTAGGTCTATATAATTATATTTTCAGTGTGGTTCATTCTTATTAATTATAATAAGTTTTATGTATTTATTTTACTCAATAATTTTACATTAGTGAAGATATTACAGGGTATTATTTTGGTTACTTTATGCAATTACAGGTAAAGTCCCAACAATTAAGTAATCAGCTGGATAGTATAACTTCAGATTTGTCCAAGTTAGGCTTGAATGCTGAGAACTTAAGTGGACCAATGTCGGATGCGGAGGAAGAGTAAGTATTGTAATAGGAGCTATTGTTATAGTAATATAATCATAGAATAATTTGGTGTATTATAATTGTAATAGTTGAACCATATGAAAATGTAGGAATTGTTTTTTTGAATCGGATTTGTAAAAGATTCTGGTGAAGTAATTATTCTCTGTGTTTGTTTTTAAAGCTCTGATATTTCTAGCTTTAATTCATGGTTTTCTCCTTGCCCCTTGATACTTTTATTTGGTATCCTCAGGTTCTCTTGTTGTTTCTATTATCTTTCACTTTTAGTTTCCGATATTTGGTTTTGCTTTTTAAAATAATAATAATAATTAATAATAATAATAATAATTATTGTTTGTAGTCGTTACAAAGCTCTCGAATCAATGCTGGAAGAGACTCTTAAAAGAAGCGTTGAAATTCGGGAAGAGAAGATTGGTTCCTTGGAAGCTCGTTTGAATGAGTCAGTCCAGAGGAATCACCAGCTGAAAAATCAGTTGTTGCAGGTATTTTTTATAGTATTCATTAGTTACAAATATTTAACCTCCATTACCATAGCTCTTTTTTTTATTATACTGCCAGCTATAGCCGGGTAATTATCGGTGGCGAGCGTTCTAGCGCCCGTATAGATGGAATAATATATTACTCATGACTTTTTCATTTGGCGTTAGCTGGCGCTCTAACGCCTTTTAAGCGCGCTCATAGAAAGAGACGTAAAGTACTGGTTTTCCTCTTATTACAGTTAATGTGTTATTTATTTGCATTAATTTCCATGTTAAAATAAAATAAAATCGCAAACGTATTCGGATCATAGAAATTGCTTAACCAGTTTTTAAAAATGCTTTTGACAGGAAAAGCTGTTTGAAAGCAATTACAATTACACATTTATGAATGCTTTACTATTTTTCTAAACTTACTTTTTGTGAAATTTTTCTGGGAACCAATTTACAAAATTCTTCTTAACCAAATCAGTTTGATAATTTAAGTTCCATTTTTGATTTATGGTGTTTTAATTTTTTTTTATGTTGTAGGTTCGGAGCTTAGTACGAGTCTCGCCTTCAAAAGGACACAAGAAAAAGAAGATAATGAGATGTCGCTTGGACTCATGAGGGAAATTGCAAAAACAAAAAACCTCCTGCAAAGAGTAAACGATGAATGTGTATCATAGTTCTTTTGCTGTTTTTTATTATTTTTTGTAGTTTTTTATTATTATGTGAACACTACTCATACCATAAAAACCATTTCTCCAAATTTTGGATATATTACAGATATTTGGTGTAAAATCATTTTATAATTAAGATAAAACTTGCAACTAATATAGTTATATCTTCTAACTATAACTTTAATAACTACAAACTTAATATAACATCTTTAAAGTGAAATATTAGTTAATTGTGTTTAAGAGATAACTTATGGCTAATTCTAATGGATAAATTATCTATTTTTGCTATTTTTTTCTTTAACAGAAAAAACAGTTTAGAAAACGATATTACGCGTTCTACGTCACAAAAGTTAGCAGTTTACAGGGACCCAGTTTGGACTTCAGTCCCTCAAGTAACTTCTTTGTCATAATCAAATACAGTCATGTCACAGCATAAAATGCTACGTGCAGAGTGATTTAATCCAAACTACAAGTTGAAAGTACAACTTTACAGTCACCCAATCTGCATCTCTTATTGCTCAGAACTCCCAGCTTACAGACTGACCAACACTCAGATATAGTGCAGAAAAATGACAAGGCAAGATATAAAATATTATTATTATTATTATTATTATTATTATTATTATTATTATTATTATTATTATTATTATTATTATTATTATTATTATTATTATTATTATTATTATATTCATTATTATTATTATTATATTTATATTATTTATTATATTATTATTTATTATATATTATTATTATTTAAACCAAAATTCGTTATTTTTCTTTTAGTTTAAGCGACAGCACGGAAGAGCGGGGTTTGAAGGCTGAATCAATGCGTTGGAGATCCACGAAATCTCTTGCAGAAGGCTTCACGAAACAATTGAATCCAAAGAGTACGAAAGTTAACTGCGCAGAACACAATGCTTTGAAGGCGACTACAAAGATTTTGAAGAGTGAACTTAAAGTACTAAAAGTAAGAAAATCTAATAGTTTAGGCTTAAACTTGCAGGGGGTTGGGGGAGTATGACATTGTTTTTGAGTTGCGATGCTCTTGCTCCAAGAAACACTGAAACATTTTAATTATATATATATAAATATTATATTATATATATATATATATATATATATATATATATATATATATATATATATATTATATATATATATATATATATATATAATATATATATATATATATATAGAGAGAGATGAGAGAGGGAGAGTACACGCATACTCGAAGCGATGAAATTACCTCCCATTTTTAATGGTGCGTCTTTCTCTTTTGCGTTCATATTTTTTACCCACTCATCCTCCAGGCAACATATTACTGAACACCATTTATCCACATATCATATACCCATACTTATATACACCCCACTTCCAGATAACACCTTACAGACATCCCTACTACTCCTATCCCTGTTTGCGGGGGAGAAAGAATTGCCCAACATCGTATGTCCTGCGTGTGTCGTAGAAGTCGACTAAGGGGCGGTGGTAGCTTGGGTTGGCTGCCCACTACACCATCCTCTTGCGTAGAATGCTGATGGCATGCCTCCCGGAGATGGTGTTGATCGCCGGTAAAACGACCTTCTATCTTCCGGCGAAATTGTATGAATCGTATGGGGTACATGGAATGTCAGAGGAATAAATGTTGGAGAAGAGGAGAGAGGGAGAGGTGATAGTTGTATTTAGAAAGGGCAAATTTGATTTTGCTCGCTGTGGAAACAAAAATGAAAGGAAAAGGTGAAGTTGAGTGGAGTGTTATGGTGTGAAATGTGTACGGTGCGGGAGGTGTGGAAGGGAATGAGAGAGGGAGAGAAGGAGTTGCAATTTTGATAAGTGACCTGTGGTAAAAAGCTATGGTAGACTTTGTGTGTGAGTCCTAGAATTTCTAATGGTTAAAATTTAAGTTTTGAAAAGGTCAAGGTATGTGTGGTTGTGAAGTATCGTCCATCTGAGGGAAATGTTTGAAAGAGTACGATTTTTGGGATTAATTTGAATGATGCTCTGGATGGGGTAAGTAGGGAGCTTCAGATTGATGGTGTTGGGGACCTGAATGGTTGGATAGGCGATCAAAAAAAGGGAGGGGTATAACAGGTGGTTTGGGGTGGCGAGAAAATGAGAATGGTAGGGTGATTGATTGTTTTCTGTGAAGAGAGAGGTATGTGTGGAAGTAATACTTTCTTTAAAAACAAGAGTATCATTAAGTATACTAGAGTTGGTGTAGGGGTACGAGATGTGTATCGAAGTGAAAAGATATGATTGTGGATTTTGTGTTGGTGAAAGGAGAGGTTGAAGTATGTGTTGGATGTTAAATCAGTGAGGGGGTTTAGGAATGGGATTATGGATCATTATGTTGTTCTATGTAAAAATTAAGTTATTGGGGGCTTGGATGGAGAGGAAGGTGATACGAAAGGAAGTAGTAAAATTTAAGAGTGAGAAGTTGAAGTGAGCAAGACAATAAGGATAATATGTAAGAGCGGCTCGTTAGTAAAATCGGGTTGAATGTGAACAAGTTGATACTGAACAAATCTGGGGCAAATGAAGGAAGCAATTGGTAGTGCAAAGGGAGTGTGTGGATGTGCTAAAGTTGGGGAAGTAAGAATTTTAACAGCGAATGGTGGAATAAGAGGTGAGGAAAGCGGTTAAAGGTAAAAAAGAAGCGTGTGGTTGAATTACTAAAAGCAAATGAGAAATTTCAAAAGAAAGATTGCTTGGAATTATATAAGGAGGAAAAAAGAAATACTAAAAGTGCATTACGTAGGAGAAAACAAGACGTAAATGAACAGTTTGCAAGGAGGATGAATGAGGACAACAAGGGAATAGGAAGCTTTCTGGAAGGAAGCGCGAAAGGTTAAGAATGAAGAATAAGGGGAATCTGTTAAGAATAATGAATAGGGATGGTGCTTTTGTAACTGATGAATTGGATGTGAGGGGAGTTGGAAAGAACACTTCGAAAATCTGCACAATATTAACAGTAATGATGAGGTGTTTGTGAATGTGTGTGTCGGTTTGATGATGCAAGAAGGAATAGGTATTTTGGGGATGAGGTTATTAGTAGGAGGAGGTAATTGGATAGAGTGAGAAGTTGAAGAATGGTAAATCTGCAGGTAAGATGAAATTACTGGTGAAATGATCAAGAGCGAGGGCGAGATGCGTGATTGATTGGATTTGGAAGTTGTGGAATAAAGCGTTTATGGAGGGCATAGTTCCAAGGGATTGGAGGAGAGCCGTAATAGTACCCTATATAAGGGTAGGGGAGAAAAGGGGAATTGTAGAAATTATAGGGAAATAAGCTTATTGAGTGTTGTAGGAAGGTATATGCTGGATTTTGGTTTGAAAGAGTGCGTCGTAGGTGGACTGAGGACTGGTGGTGAAAGAACAAGGTGTCGTTTTTAGGAGTGGTTTTTTTAGGGAGGATGTGTGGATCAAATCTTACATTGAAACAAATGATTGAGGGAAAATGAGGGAAGAAGAAGGAAATAAATTATATTTAGGTTCTATGGATTTGCAAACAGGCGTATGATAGAGTTAATAGGGGAAGCTTTATGGCAGGTATTAGTGACATATGGTGTTGGCGTGGTAGGCTTCTGCAATGGAATTCAAAAGTATGTATGACGATAGTGAAGCGTGTAAGAATAAATGGTTTCAATGGTGATTGGTTTAGGATTAATAGCGGAGTGAGACAGGGTTGTGTTATGTCTCCTTGGTTATTCAATTTGTATATGGATGGGGTTATGAAAGAATTCGCGGTGGGGAGGGCAGCGGAATGGTGTTTAGAATGATGGAGAATGGAGAGGGGTGGAGGGTGCCCTACCTATGATATGCGGATATTTGGTTCTGATGTGGCGAATCTGAAGAGAGTTTGAGAGGGATTGGTAGAGAGATTTGGCAGCGATGTAAAAGGAGGGGTTTTGAAAGTAAAACGTAAGAATAAGAGTAAGGTTATGGTTGTGAGTGAGGACCAGTCCTCAGTGTGAAGTTATGTTAGATGGTGAGCAGCTGGAGCAAGTGTCTGAGTTTAAATATTTAGGGTATGTGTTGGATGAGAAGGGAACGGATGATGCAGAGTGTAGTAGGAAAGTTGTGAATGGCAGGAAGGTTGCTGGTGCAATTAAATCGTTGGTGAATGTTAAAGGGAACTAAGTCTTGAGTGCGCTAGAGTCGTACATGGAGGGTATGTTGTTACCAGTTTTAAGTTATGGTATGGTAGTGAGCCTATGGTCTGGAAATAAGAAAGTATAGACCTAAAGTTCAATGTGTTCATATGGACAATCTTAGGGGCATTGCTTAGGTGTTGAAAAGAATTAATTAAAGTCTGAGCGAATGAACGTATTTTAGAGAGTGGTGGGTGTGAAAGAAAGGGCGTAATGAGAGAATAAATGAAAGCATATGTTTGAGATGGTTTGGTCATTGGAAAGAGTTGAATGAAAGTCGGTTTGGTTAAGCGGTGTATTAGTGGACGAGTGTGTTGGGAACGACCGGCTGGGAGACCGAAAGAGAAAGTGGATTTGAGTCGTGAACGAATGTCTGAAGGAGAGAACTGTGAGTTTGCAGGAGGCCGAGAATAAAGGTGGCATGAAGGAGGAGAATGCGGGGTTTTGTATTGGCGGCATGTGGTGGCCCACCTGGGCCAGGGGATGAACCCTTACATTGACGATGTACCATAGTGAGGGTCCGTCGCGGTCCCATGATGCTCTAGGGTGGATTTTCTGGTTGCGACGAGTTCTACTAATTAATGGTAGGCTACAGAGGGGGCGGTAAGGCTGGGCTTTCTTTTCGACTTTGGTCATGTTCTTCTACTGCTTTCTTTTCCGATGCTTGTACAGCACCTTACCCCAATCTTGGGGCAAAGAGGAAGGGAAGGAAAGAAAGAAAAAATATATATATATATATATTATATAATATATATATAATAATAATAATATATATTATATATATTATATATATATATATATAATATTATATAATATATATATATATAATAATATATATATATATATATTATAGAGAGAGAGAAGAGAGATGGAGAGAGAGAGAGAGAGCAAATAAATCAGTGTGAATGTGAACAAAGAATGAAACTGAAACAAATCTGCACTCCCTGTTACTATCGTTATTCTCTCATTACGCCCTTTCTTCACACCGCACGACTCCCAACACGTTTATCCTCATTTTATCAATTCTTCTCACACCTACATGCCCCTAAGATTATACATCTGAACAGATTGCACCTGTAGATCTATACCTTATTCCACATCATAGTTTCACTATGGTAAACAACAAACCTCATGTAAGACCCTAGCTCACTCTAGACTTAGTCCCTTTACATTCACCAAGCGAATTTAATAGCACCAGTCACCTTCCTACCTTTCACAAAACCATCATCCAGCATATAATCTAAATTTTTAAACCGAAATACTTGTTCCAATTGCTCACCCCTCAACTAATCCTCTTAAACTTTCTTCAGATTCACCACACAAAACCAAATCATTAGCATACAATAAGCAGGGCACCCTCCATTCTTCTTTCATTCTCAGTCAGTCTAACACCCTCTGCTACTCTAATTACCTAAAAGGAAAAATATATTTATGAATAATTTTTATTTTGCCTTTAGGATAAGCAGAAAGGATCTTCTGAGAACGAAGGATGATCTCCTCAAGTTAAGGGAAGATTGAAGCAGAAATGCAGGGAATCCTCAAAAATGATTCAAACTCTCTTGCAAATTTAAGGGCAGAACATTCAAGACTGAAGGCAAGTGTTATATATATATTCTGTGTTTCTTTATCCTCCTCATATACATATATATAATATAATTAAATATATATATATTATATATATATATATATAGAGATAGAGAGAGGAGGAGAGTACACGCATACTCGAAAGCGATGAAATTACCTTCCCATTTTTAATGGTGCGTCTTCTCTTTTTGCTTCATATTCTTTACACCACTCACCTCCAGGCAAACATATTACAACCACCATTTATCCACATATCATTACACATGATTAAAGTACACACCCCACTTCTAGATAACACCTTACAGACCATCCCTACTACTCATACCCCTGTGTGCGGGGGAGAAAGAAATTATGCCCACATCGTATGTCCTGCGTGTGGTAGAAGGCGACTAAGGGCGGTGTATTGGGTTGGGCTGCCCACTACCACCTATCTCTTGCTAGGAATGTTGATGCATGCCTCGGAGATGTCGTGATCGCCGTAAACGACCTTCTAACTTTCGGCAAATTGTATGAATCGTATGGTACATGGAATGTCAGAGGAATAAATGCTTGAGGAGAAGAGGGAGAGAGGTGATGGATGTATTTAGAAGGGCAAAAATTTTTGGATTTTGCCTTTTTTCCGGCTTTGTTGGGACTTGGGGCTGGGAACCAAAAAGAAGATTGAAAGGAAAAGGTGAAATTGAGTGTGTGATCGTGAAATGTGTGCGTCGGGTGTTGGAAAGAGAATGAGAAAGAGAGGAGAGAAGGAGTTGCAATTTTGATGAGTGGCCTGTACAAAGCTATGGTAAACTTTGTGTGTGTGAGTCCTAGAATTCTAATGGGTTAAAATTTAAGTTTGAAAAGGTCAACGGTATGTGTGGTGTGACGTATGGTCCACTGAGGGAAACGTTGAAGAGAGCACGATTTTTTGGGATAATCTGAATGATGTTCTGGATGGGTGAGTAGGAGCTTCAGATTGATAGTGTTGGGGGACCTGAATGGTTGGCATAGGTGATCAAAAAGGGATGGTATAACAGGCGGTTTTTGGGTGGCTGCGAATGTAAAATGAGAATCGGTAGGAAGGTGATTTTGTATTTCTGGAAAGAGAGAGATTATGTGTGTAAGTCAATACTTTCTTTAAACACAAGAGTATTCCATAAGTATATTAGAGTTGGTGTAGGTAGAGATGGTATCGAAGTAAAAGGTATGATTGATTTTGTGTTGGTGAAAGAAGATGTTGAAGTATGTGTTGGATGTTAAATCAGTGAGGGGTAGGAATGGGATTATCGATCATTATGTTTGTTTTATGTAAATTAAGTTAGTGGGGCTTGGATTGAGAGGAAGGGGATACGAAAGGAAGTAGGTAAAATTAAGAGTGAGAAGTTAAGATGAACAAGATAAGAAGGATAAGTATGTAGAGCGCTCGCTAGTAAATCGGTAGAATGTGAACGAGTTGATACTGACAAATCTGGGGCAAATGAAGCGAAGCAATTAGTTAGTAGTGCAAAGGACAATTGTGGGTGGATGCTGCTAAAGTATGGAAGGTAGAATGTTAACAAGCGAATCGTGGAATTGAAGAGGTGATTGAAAAGCGGTTAAAAGGTAAAAAAGAAGCGTGTTGATTTTACTAAAAGCAAATGATGAAGTTTCAAAAGAAAGATGCTTGAATTATATAAGAAAGAAAAAAAAAGAAATATTAAAAGGTTGCATACGTAGGAGAAAACAAGAGGTAAATGGACAGTTTGGAAGGAGGAGGATGAATCAGGACATACAAGGGAATAGGAAGCTCTTCGGAAGGAAAGCGCGAAAGGTTAAGAATGAGGAATAAGGGGAATCTGCTTAGAATAATGAATAGGGATGCGTGCTTTTGTAACTGATGAAATGGATGTGAGGGGAGTGTGGAAAGAACATTTCGAAAATCTGCACAATATTAACAGTAATTGAGAGGTGTTAGTGAATGTGTGTGGTTTTTGATGGTGCATAGAAGGAAATAGGTATTTTGGGGATTGAGGTTATTAGTAAGGAGAGGTAATGGGTAGAGAGTGAGAAAGTTGAAAGAATGGTAAAATCTGCAGGTATAGATGAAATTACTAGGAAATGATCAAGAGTGGAGGCGAAGATGTGATTGATTGGATTTGGAAGTGTGTAATAAAGCGTTTATGGAGGTTATAGTTCCAAGGGATTGGAGAGAGCAGTAATAGTACCCTTAATAAGGGTAAGGGAGAAAAGGGGGAACCTGTAGAAATTATAGGGGAATAAGTTTTATTGAGTGTTGTAGGGAAGGTATATGCTGGTTATTTTGGTCGAAAGAGTGCGTCGACTGACTGAGGGACTCATTGGTGAAGAACAAGGTGCGTTTAGAGATGCGTAGAGGATTGGTGGATCAAATCTTTACATTGAAACAAATTGATGAGAAAATTGAGGGGAAAAAAAAGAATAAATTTATATTTAGTTTTATCGATTTTACAACAGGCGTATGATGGAGTTAATAGGAAAGCTTTATGGCAGGTATTAGTTATATATGGTGTTGGTGGTAGCTTCTGAATGGAATCAAAAGTTATGTAGACGATATAGTGAAGCGTGTGTAAGAATTAATGGCGCCGGCGCGGGATGGTGTCAAAGGTGATTGGTTTAGGATTAAGAGCGGAGTGAGACGGGGTTGTGTTAGTCTCCTTGGGTTATTTAATTTGTATATGGAATGGGGTTTATGAAAGAATTCGAGGTGGGGATGGAGGATATGGTGTTAGAATGATGGAGAATGGAGATAAGTGGAGGGTGCCCTACCTTATTATATGCGGATGGATTTGGGTTTTTGTGTGGGAAATCTGAAGAAAGTTTGAGAGGATTGGGATAGAGGGGAAAAGGGGAAATGCAGCGGTATGTACAAAGGAGGTTGTGAAAGTAAACGTTAGATAAGAGGTAAAAGGTTATGGTTGTGAGTTTGGACAGTCCTCAGTTGTGAAGTTATGTTAGATGGTGACAGCTTGAGCAAGTGTCTGAGTTTAAATATTTAGGGTATTGTGTTGGATGAGAAGGGAACGGAATGATGCAGAGTGTAGTAGAGAGTGTGTGAATGGCAGGAAGGTTGCTGGTGCAATTAAATCTTGTGGTGAATGTAAAGGGGACTAAGTCTTGGAGTGCGCTAGAGGTCTTACATGAGGGTTATGTTGTTACCTGTGTTATTGTATGGTAATGAGAACTATGGTCTGAATAAGAAGTATAGATCTAAAGTTCAACTTGTTCTTCACATGGACAATCTTAGGGGCATGCTAGGTGTGAAAAGAATTAATAAAGTGAGGAATGAAGGTATTAGAGAGTTGTGTGGTGTGAAGAAAGGGGTAAATGGAGAATAAATGAAAGTATGTTGATATGGTTTGGTCATGTTGGAAAGGATGAATGATGGCCGGTTGGTTAAGCGGATGTATTAGTGGAGAGTGTGTGGGAACCGACCGGCTGCTGGAGACCGAAGAAGGAAAGTGGATTGAGCCGGTGAACGAATGTCTGAAGGAGAGAAATGTGAGTTTGGCAGAGGCCAGAATAAAGGTGCATGATAGGAGAGAATGGCGGGGTTTTGTATGGGGGCATGGTTGTGGCCCACCTGGGCCAGGGGATGGACCCTTACATTGACCGATTTTTACCATAGTGGAGGGTCCGTCGCGGTCCCATGATGCTCTAGGGTGGGTTTTCTGTCTGTTACGAGCTCTCACTAATTAATGGTACAGAAGGGGGTGATAAGGCTGGGCTTTCTTTCGACGTTTGTCATGTTCCTCTCCTACTGCTTTTCTTTCCGAGCTTGTACAGCACCTTACCCCCAATCTTGGGGCAAAGAGGAAGGTGAAGAAAGGAAAAGAAGAAAGATTAATATATATATATTATATATTCTGTGTTCTTATCCTTCCTTATATACATCTAGTATTAATAATAATTAAAATTATTGAGTTCTTCAATCGATGTTAATATTTTTTGTGGATGTGTTGTGTGTGTTTTTTCGCGGTAATTTTTGCCGCCAAAAGTAAAACAAATATGACTTCGTATATATAACAAAAGTCCGATAATATTCCTATCTATCTGACCTACTGTATGTAAATATATTTATGCTGTGCTACGGATTCGAACAGATTGGGGGTGGGGTGTTGAACATGCACCGGAAATAGAAGAACATGATCTAAGTCAAAAAGAAATTCCCCTCATAACCCTTAAGTGCGAGCCCGGTGCAGCCAAAAATCCACCCTTATAGCTTACAACACCACGACAGAACCCCAACTGTGGTATCTCTCAAAGACAGTGGTTCATACATTGGGCCAAGCCCACAACCATGCTATACAAAACCACCATCATTTAGTCCTATTTTGCACCATTCACCTCGCTTCTGCTAAATTCACATTCCTTTCCTTTAAAAAATATATGATCGATTTCCCAAACACAATTCAAACTCTATACATCCTCTTAGACAACGATTAGCTCCATCCCCTTCCATATGACCAAAAACTATCTAATACACTCAATTATTCTCTCATTCACGTCTTTCTTCGCATCAGACAGCCTCTAATACGTCTTTTCCGCATTTTATAATCAATTCTTTCTCACAACTAACACCCCCTAAGATTTATATTTCCTATCTGAACAAACTACTTTAGATCTAGATCTCTTATTCCCACACCATACACCACTATACATTAACACGCTAGCAACATACTATCTTGAATAATCCTAGTGCACTCAAGTCTTAGTCCCCTTGCACTCACCCAAAGATTTAATTCCCACCAAGCCACCTTCCATCACCACAACTTTCATATACACTCTTGCAATAATCCGTTCTTTTTTTCACTGCTTATCCAAAAGCTGGATGGGAGCATATCGCTCATACGTATGAATCTCAAAAATGTAAATACAATTTAATTTGTAGTAATTGAATATTTTATATCAGAAATGAAAGGAATAACTTTAACACAATTCATATCAAAAAGGTAAAGATTTCTTCTCAAATTCAACACCCATCCAAGATAACAACCTCTATCTTGGGCTTAACTTTCGATACACATGATATTTTAAGCCCCACTTGAGCCACACATAAATTAAGTGCGATGAAAATATTAACCGGAACAAATTTTTGCCACAAAAAAGAAACCCTTTAAATAGTATACAGGCTATAATATACAGTAAATATATAGTATACAGTAGTATCACTTTTTAAACTATGCATCACCAGCCTGTGCGCCAACAATATCACAGTCCAATAAGAAAAAACGAA
>JABUQX010122236.1:0-17500 GCA_015478945.1 Trachelipus rathkii | reverse complement strand
ATTCATATTTTTGATTTTTTACATTTTCGTAAGCTGTTTTTATTATTATTATTATTATTATTATTATTATTATTATTATTATTATTATTATTATTATTATTATTATTATTATTATTATTATTATTATTATTATTATTACAGTGGGAATTCTTTGTCATCTGATGACATTGGCCATGTTTATAACGGTCCAGTTGATAATATAAGCATCGGCAAGGGAACGGTCGTTCCACCCGAAGTTAACGAAAACAACGTAGAGCTCACAAGGGCAGGATCTAGGAGGGGCTTATATCTTGCAAGAGAGTCCGCCACTATGGTTGGTTCTTCAAATAATGACGACCCTTTACGCGATTCTGTAAGTTAAAAAAAATTTCATGTTCAGACGTGTATATTTTTCATGTTATTTATGTGGACCTTTTAAAATGGGTCCTCTTTTAGTATTTGTTTTTAAGAGAATTAAACAGTTAGGTCTTTTTAAAAATAGTTGTTGTTGTTTTTGTTATAACATTTTTTTATATTTTGAAATGTCAGTACAGCAATAATTCTAATACGAGAATTCTTTTAATTATATTTTTGTATCCCCGATGTCATGTTATTATACTTTTTGTGATTATATTTCGCAATTTAAAGAATCAAAGTAATATGTAATAAGATTTTTTTTAAATTCTTTTTTGTTCCCTCCTGCTTCGATTATATCAGCGAAGGTAAAAATAATTAACTTATTTCAAAAGTTGCACATTTTAAACACATTGAAAGAGGGTTTTTTTAGTTGTATCATCAAATTCTATCTTTGATTAGTTTAATTTTTTTTTTATAGATAAGAAATCGTCCAGCCGTCAGGAGCGTATCTTCTGTGTCGTTAAGTCAGTCGTGTAGGTACGTAAAACAGGATTTGTCTTTCTTATTTAGGTAATTTCTTTTTAAAGTCGTGTTCACAAGTTCGTTCCCAGGAAAAAGAATATATAGCCTAAAAAGAATATAGAGCACAAGTTCGTTCCCAGGAAAAAGAATATATAGCCTAAAAAGAATATATAGCCTACATCCCTGTGTTTGGAGGAGAACGTTCTGCGTGTCGTAAGAGGCAGGTAAAAGGACAGTGGTAGCTGGCTTGTGGGCCCTACCACTTATTTATACTCTAGAAATGCTCATGCATTCCTCGAATATCTGATGAATGTTTGCGCACCTTACCCCCAGCCCTGGGGAACCAAGGGATACATGATGATGATGAAGTTATGTGCACATTTTTAGTAGGCATAATGCCATTTTTATCTTGAAAATTTTTACTTTAATTATTCAAGATATAAATGGCGTTTTCCTTTCTAAATTTTCAAAGGCTATATATTTTCTTCCATGGGAACGAATTTGTGAACACGACCGTACGCCTTTTTTTTTATGTTCATTAGTTATGAAATAGAGTCCTGACGCTGATGCAGATTCAGATTTGTCATCTTAACATCTACTACGATGTTTAATTTTAATAATTTAGTTTTTTTTTTTTTTAAATATACAGCTAGTTATGTTTAAAATAAGTTTTATTTTACCTATGTGTCTGATTTTGTAGGAGTATTAAGGTGAATGGGAGTATTTTAAATAGTCCCATGGGAATCCCTAAGTCACCCTCAACTCCTGGAACTCCGAGGACTCCACTGAACCCTCCTCCAGCCACCTCTACACCCAAGTACAATAACATAAACAACAACATAACTTCACAACGGTCTGTTGACGAAGAAAGGAAGTCAGAAACGCCAAAACTGCCACCGAGAAATGAACACAATAGTTACAGGTAAGAATTGTTCTTTTTTTATATATTTTTGTGTTAATTATAATAATTTGTGAGGTATTTATTTCCGGTGTTAACCCTGGGTTGGGCTGAATTTATTAATCGTAGATTTACCTACAACTCATCTTGGAATTGGAACTATAGTAAGTCAACATAAACTGATCGCAATTCCATCTTATGTTGGGATCTATTAAAAGAATTTCTAAGCCTTGTTTATCATCATTTTTTTTTTTAGATTAGAATTACCATCGTCAGCTTCCCCATAGCTCTTCCACAAACTGGGGGTGGGAGTGAGCAAACATCCACTGGGAAAACAGTTTAGTAGAAGTACATTACCTAAGTCGATCAAGGAAGCCACCCCATACCATCCCATCATACCCTTAAGTGCGAGACCGTCGCAGCCATAATCCACTCTAGAGCTTCGCCTACCGCGACAGACCCCACTGTGTCATCTCGTCAGTATCGGGGTTCATCCCCCTGGGCCAGGACCAGGACCACTACCATGCCCCTTCACAAAGCCACACAATTCACTCCTATTATGCACCACTCTCTCACTTGAACCAAACTCCTCATTTCTTTCCTTCAGACACTCCATTACTGACTCAATCCACTTTTTCTTCGGTCTCCCAGTATCTATTGTTAAATACATTTCGACAGTTCACAAAAATCCTTACGCTTAAACTAATAGACTAAATTACTGTAATATGCTCCACAAAAACTATTTATTTCTTTTTTTTTGATCCTTTCTCAAAAAAAAAACCCGAAAGACAATTATAATTATCTAAGCACATAAATGAGGAATCGAATTTGTGGTTATTGGTTACATTTAACATTTTATTTTTTTTTTTTCTTTCCCTTCGAGGTTGCTACTTCAATCTTCTCACCTTTGTATCCTCTTCTGTTTCTATAGTCTTATATTTGAACTGTAACATCATTATGTAATTTAAATTTATTAATGTAATAACTCTTACAGTGCTCCACAGCTTCCTCCTCGGACATCCCGAAGAACATCTAACTGTACTTCGGACTCCTTTTCCCAATCTTCTAGTCAAACAACCTCTGCCAGCGGCACGCCAGAATTGCGACCAAAAGGCACTCCAAATTTAAATTCGTCGAGGAACCCTCCGGAGATTCCGGTGAAACCAGGCCAACCACCCCCGAAAGACGTGGTCGATAATTCTATTTGGTACGAGTACGGTTGTGTGTGACTAGGCGTAGATTATAGACGCTTAACCCTGCAAAAAAACTAAGCAAAATAGGTCTGCTGAGACTGTATACACGCCGATGGAAGATGGGGTTTTCTTCCAATTTATAAAATTTCGGTGTGAAAACAAAAAAGAAGATAAAATTCGCAATTGATAAATAAGTCAATACGTCATAGGTGTTTTTTAAATCTAAGGCTCCGAATCGCGTTACATTTTTGGCAGCTGTTAAAAAAAAATACGAATACGTAAGAGTATGTTTCATTCATTGCCTTGTTCCTTCGTGCATTACTTTATTTGCGTATGATGATATACGCATATTAAGGCGAAAAAAATAGAGCTTTTTAATTTATGTGTGCTTGGCATAATAATAAAATAAGGTAAGCTAACAAAATAAAAAATAATAATCTTACTGTGCTATTAAATTTTGTATCTTAGATTTTTTATACTTCGTTTTTTATTAAGTCAAGGTATTATTATTATTATTATTATTACTATTATTATTATTATTATTATTATTATTATTATTATTATTATTATTATTATTATTATTATTATTATTTTATTATTATTATTATTATTATTATTATTATTATTATTATTATTATTATTATTTTCATCATTATTATTATCGGTACCATACATAGAAGGTTGTATGGTTACTTGATAATGCTATTCCTAATTTTTTAGTACTACTTTTAACTTTAATGGTGCAAATTATTATTATTATTATTATTATTATTATTATTATTATTATTATTATTATTATTATTATTATTATTTAATGATTGAATTGTGCGTGAATATTTTTCTGTCGATAAGTACTTACCAAAAATTTTAATAGCATAATAGCTAATAAGTAATTCCATGTTACCTAGCAATATATATATAATATATATATATTATATATATATATATTATAAATATAATATATATATAATATATATATATATATATATATATATATATATATATATAAATATAATATAATATATATATATTATATTATAATATATAATATAATATATATATTATATATTATATATATATCATATATTATATATATATATATATATATATTATATATACTTATATATAATATATATTACATAAATATATATATATATATATATATATTTATAATACACATTATATATATATATATATATATATATATATATATATATATATATATATATATATATATATATATATATATATATATATATATATATATATATATATATATATACTGTATATATATATATCTATATATATATATATATATATATATATAATATTATATATATATATTATATAGATATAATATATATATATATATATATATATATATATATATATAAAATGTGTGATCTCAGGCTTATATTTTACTTTGTTTTTACGTATTGGATTGATTGTTTTAAATAATTTGATGTTTTTGTCATCAAAATTAAAAATTCATTAAATTTTTCTGTAAATTGAAAAAATGTAACTTTTTTTTTATATTATAATTGTATATATATTTTATATATTTTGTAAATTGTATATAATTCCGTTGATACTAAGTTAATTTTTACATAAATTGGCATTGCATAAAAAATAAAAGTTGTCAATTTTGAATTGGTTGCTACTTTTTTTTTAATGTATTTAAATATTTCAGTCATTAATTTTAAATTATTATTTTTTTTTTTTAACTTGTAAAAATTGTCTATTTCCATTGTATGGTCACAAGCAATAAAAAATCTATTCTCTAATGGTGTCTTTTTTTATTTTAATTTTTATTAGTTTTAAGTTGGCAAATTTGGTACACCAATTGACCTGCATATGAGTTATATGATTCTTATATCCCCTTCACAAAGGTAACTTCCTTGACGAGGAGGGGGCTCAGATACTTCGGTGTTTAATGAGTTCCCTTCAATTTTTCTCCCCATTCTCAGATATTCTTGTCATTGTAGTGCTTTAAGTTGCTTATTTTTTTTTTTTTCATCTTATTATTGTTTTTGAGTGTTATTGATTTTCTTATCGCCATAGTTATTATTATTACATATAGAAGGAGCTGTTCCTCCGGGCTCGCCATTTGGCTCGATGTCGAACTTCCCTGAATTCTCTTGTGAGGACCATCATTACAATCACCTTTTTACAGAGGCAGAATTTCGTAAGGCCCTCGGGAGTGTGCAAGGATAGATCGCTGGGGCCGGATGTCCGTGTTTTACCAAATGATCTTTATGGCAAACGGCTCATATCGTCCCCATTTCCAAACCGGGCAAAGATTCAAGTTTAGCTAATAACTAGGTGCCACCCTATTGCACTAACATGCTACACATGCAATGTGTTGAAGTGGATGGCAAATCATCTCCCAACGTTGGCAAAAATCCAGGCATTTTCTCCCCTCCAATTTTTGATTTAGAAAGTACTGCTATCGTCTCGAACCGCTTCTGCGTTTAGACCATGATATATTCAAGAGGCCTTTTCAAACAACAAACAAGTTTTAGCGGTCTTCTTTGACCTTGAGAAGTCGTATAACTCCATATGGAGATTGGGATTCCTGCAGAAAATACACTTTTTAGGCCTGAGAGCAAGCTGCCCCTCTTTCTCTGACCTTGATGACCAACAGATCCTTTCGGGTACGATGCAACTCCGTCTTCTCCTGACCATTTTTAATGGAAAAAGGAGTGCCGCAAGGTAGTGTCCTCAGTGTAATTCTCTTGGCATTGATGGGGTTCAGTGACGTGGTCTACCAATATCGACCCCATTTTGATGTTTCCTTTACGTGGATGATTGACGATTTATATCTCGGAAACCAAATCTTCATATATGGTGCGCCATCTACAACTTACTATAGATAGGCTGACGACTTATTGCGATGCGCGTACTTATTTTGTTTTCCGTGCCAAAAGCGAAGACCGTATATTTCCGTCGGATAAACCGCAGAGTGGCCGAGAGGAATATCCAGCATCATTAATGCTTTACGGTTCTATAATCAAGGTTGAACCGCAGGTTAAGTTTTTAGGTATGATTTTGGACGAACGATTGTTATATATCCCCCATATCCATCATCTGAAAACGAGTTGCCATCCACCTCTGGCTGCTCTTCGTCACCTAACTTCTACCACTTAGGGCGTAGGCAGAAAGACTCAAATCAAATTCTTCATATCCTTGGTAAGATCAAGACTGGATTACGGGCTGTTCCATCTTAATCTTTCTTACGCCTCCTGGACTCCGTCCAAAATGAAGGTATCCGCATTGCGATTGGGGCTTTTCGATCTTCGCCGGAGGAGAGGCTGGAGTTGTGCCTCTGTTAGAGAAGGAAGCACCATATGTACTCCTCGTATGTACAACTACGAACTCTCACACCATTGGCTTTGACCCCTATTCTTCGCCCACTTTTTGGTCATTTGCATCCGTGGTGGCGGATATCTTTGAATATCTTCGTTTCCCACTCCGAGCTGTTTTGTCTATTCCATTCATCGAGCTGGGGTTACGTCCACCATCACAGATATGTAAAATGACGTGGTTATTGTCTAAATCCAAGGACCACCCTTCTCTTAATGCCGTCGCCTCTTCACGCCTTGCTACTAGCGCTGACTCTATTGCCGCCTTTATCGATGTCTCCAAGATGAAGGATGGTGTGGGAGCATCAGCCGTCTTTCCTGATTGCACTTTTTCCCACTCTTGTTCATCTATTTTTACTGCAGAGCTAGTGGCGTTTCTTCTTGAAATCTCCAGGATTTTAACTTTTAACAGGGTTGAATCATTCATTTATCTTCTCGATTTTTCAAAGCGCTCTTCTCTCTATTCAGAATTGTTCTTGGAAACCCTTGGTCCGTGTTGCCCTGCAATTCATATGCCTACTCCATGCTCGGAAGAAAACTGCAATTTTGCTGGGTTCCCTCTCAAGGAGGTTGCGGGAAATGGGATAACCGATAGAGTAACAGTTCAACCAGTCTCCTCCCGAAAATCCAGCAACTCTTACCTCCGTCAAGAATTCCGATGGGGACTTGTCCCCGCAACAGGCGCAACTGAAATTTACCCCAATCAAAAGTGGTTTCAAGACCAGTTGGCAAACTCCATTCGATGAATTTCTCGTTGGTGTCTCCCAGTTTGCCCGAGTCGCCAAAGGGAGGTGAGATTGACACAACTTTGAATTGGCCACACTAATTAAGGGAAAATCCACGATCCTGTCCGTTTTGCCACGTCCATACACCTCTCTCAGTTCGCAATCTCTTGATAGGATGTTCTGCTTTCCTACACTGAACTCTACTCCCTAAGATGACCACCTTTCGTATGTTCTAGCCTAATATCTGCACTTTCGATCAGACTTAATTTTTGTGCTTTTGCGAGGATTAAGCATTCTATAAGATGTTACACGTCTATATCGACGATATATTTCGCTATGTTTAAGTGCAGATTCTAGTGTTGGTTTCACACATATAGCTGCTGTACAGAAATTCAATAACAGAACAAACCAAAAAATTACCCTTTTATATATATATATATATATATATATATATATATATATATATATATATATATATATAGAGTAGTAGTAGTGTTGGAGTATATATGTATAAATATATACACTTTTATATATATATATGAGTTAGGTATATATATAAATATATATATATATATATAAAATTCATACTTTTGGACTTCTGGTGTGTATAGATCAAGACCGTACACCCAAAATGACTGAAAATTAAGAATCCAACCTCGATTAACACTCGCAGGAAAGAGGGGGAAACAAAATCTCAAAGTTGTCAGATTTCTGGAAAAGTAGCTAAAAATTTGGCTTCTGTCGACTCCTGGAACTCCGATTACTTACCATTCAGTTATTGATTTGATTGAAGACAAAGTTGGTGCGAAACCAATTGTGGTAATTAGGACAGTTAAGCCCATTATAATAATAATGTTCATAGTCAACGATAAAAAACTCCAAATTTTTTCTTGAGAATGCAAGGACTTAACTCTGTATGTACCTCTTTAATTTTGTTTTAAAATAGTTATTCAAAATAATGATTACTCTTAGCTAACTTTAACAATCACAATGAGTAGAGTTTAAGTGAACAACTTAATATAATTTCATAAATTATTGCTATTTGAGGTGTTAATAACTAGTTTTTCATAGATTATTAACCAGATAAAAAATTTAATTAAGGTGAATATTGTACATACTTATAAACCTTGGAACACTTCCTAACTTACTGCTTCCAATTTTATTTTTTGTCATTGCGAAACAAGACTGGAGTATTGATAATTTTCGAATAGTGCATACATTATATAAATAATTTCGAAGCTAGCTTAATATATATATATATATATAGCAGCAGTATGGTGGATATATATATATATATAAATATATATTTACTCATATTTATACTTGTATATATATATGAGGGAGAGTACACGCATACTCGAAAGATGAGAAATTACCTCCCATTTTTAATGGTACACCCTTCTCTTTTGTGTTCAATTCTTTACACACTCATCCTCCAGGCAACATATTACTAACCACCATTTATCCACATATCATATACACATGATTAAAGTACACACCCCACTTCTAGATAACACCTTACAGACATCCCTACTACTCATATCCCTGTGTGCGGGGGAGAAAGAATTTCCACATCGTATGTCCTGCGTGTCGTAGAAGTCGACTGGCGGTGGTAGTTGGGTTGGCTGCCTACTACCATCTATTTCTTGCCAGGAATGCTAATGCAGGCCTCGGAGAAGGTCGTGATCGCCGTAAACGACCTTCTAACTTTCGGCGAAATTGTATGAATCGTATGGGTACATGGAATGTCAGAGGAATAAATGTTGAGGAGAAGAGGAGAGAGGTGATGGAAGTAAAGGGCAAATTTGATTTGCTCGCCGTGACTGAAACAAAGATGAAAGGAAAAGGTGAAATTAAGTTATGTGATATAAAATTTGCGTGCTGGTGTGGAAGAGAATGAGAGAGGAAGAGAAGGGAGTTGCAATTTTGATGAGTGACCTGTGGTATGATGGTAGACTTTGATTGTGTGAGTCCTAGAATTCTAATGGTTAAATTTGTGTTTGAAAGGTCAAGGTATGTGTGGTTGTGACGTATGGTCCATCTGAGGGAAACGTTGAAGAGAGTACGATTTTTTTGGGATAATCTGAATAATGTTTTGGATGGGGTGAGAGATTCAGATTGATAGTGTTGGGGGACCTGAATGGTTGGATAGGTGATCAAAAAAGGGATGGTATAACAGGTGGTTTTGGGGTGGCGGGAGAAAATGAGAATGGTAGGAAGGTGATTGATTTCTGTGAGGAGAGAGGTATGTGTGTAAGTAATACTTTCTTTAAACACAAGAGTATCCATAAGTATACTAGAGTTGGTGTAGGTAGAGATGGTATCGAAGTGAAAAGTATGATTGATTTTGTGTTGGTGAAGAAGGAGATGTTGAAGTATGTGTTGGATGTTAAATCAGTTAGGGGTTTAGGAATGGGATTATCGGATCATTATGTTGTTCTATGTAAAATTAAGTTAGTGGGGGGCTTGGATGGAGAGGAAGGTGATACGAAGGAAGTGGGTAAAATTAAGAGTGAGAAGTTAAGTGAACAAGGTAATAGGGATAAGTATGTAAGAGCGCTCGCAAGTAAATCAGTTGAATGTGAACAAGTTGAAACTGAACAAATCTGGGAGCAAATGAAGGAAGCAATTGTTAGTAGTGCAAAGGAAGTATGTGGATATGCTAAAGTAGGAAGTAAGAATGTTAACAGCGAATGGTGGAATGAAGAGGTGATGAAAGCGGCTAAAGGTAAAAAAGAAGCGTGGTTGAATGTACTAAAAGCAAATGATGAAGATTCAAAAGAAAGATGCTTGGAATTATATAAGGAGGAAAAAAGAAATACTAAAAGGTGTATACGTAGGAGAAAACAAGAGGTAAATGAACAGTTTGGAAGGAGGATGAATGAGGACATACAAGGAAATAGGAAGCTCTTCTGGAAGGAAGCGCGAAAGGTTAAAAATGAGAATAAGGGGAATCTGCTTAGAATAATGAATAGGGATGGTGCTTTTGTAACTGATGAAATGGATGTGAAGGGAGTGTGGAAAGAACACTTCGAAAATCTGCACAATATTAACAGTAATGATGAGGTGTTAGTGAATGTGTATGGTTTTGATGGTGCAAGAAGGAATAGGTATTTTGGGGATGAGGTTATTAGTAAGGAGGAGGTAATGGGTAGGGTGAGAAAGTTGAAGAATGGTAAATCTGCAGGTATAGATGAAATTACTAGTGAAATGATCAAGAGCGGAGGCGAGATGGTGATTGATTGGATTTGGAAGTTGTGTAATAAAGCGTTTATGGAAGGTATAGTTCCAAGGGATTGGAGGAGAGCGGTAATAGTACCCTTGTATAAGGGTAAGGAAGAAAAGGGGAACTGTAGAAATTATAGGGGAATAAGTTTATTGAGTGTTGTAGGGAAGGTATATGCTGGTATTTTGGTCGAAAGAGTGCGTCGAGTGACTGAGGGACTGATTGGTGAAGAACAAGGTGCGCTTAGAAGTGTTAGAGGATGTGTGGATCAAATCTTTACATTGAAACAAATGATTGAGAAAATGAGGGAGAAGAAGAATAAATTGTATTTAGGTTTTATGGATTTGCAACAGGCGTATGATAGAGTTAATAGGGAAGCGTTATGGCAGGTGTTAGTGATATATGGTGTTGGTGGTAGGCTTCTGAATGGAATCAAAAGTATGTATGACGATAGTGAAGCGTGTGTAAGAATAACAACTTTAATTTATTGGTTTAGATTAATAGCGGAGTGAGACAGGGTTGTGTTATGTCTCCTTGGTTATTCAATTTGTATATGGATGGGGTTATGAAAGAATTTGAGGTGGGGATGGCAGGAAATGGTGTTAGAATGGTGGAGAATGGAGTTGAGTGGAGGGTGCCCTACCTATTATATGCGGATGATTTGGTTCTGTGTGGCGAATCTGAAGAGAGTTTGAGAGGATTGATAGAGAGATTTGGCAGGGTGTGTGAAAGGAGGGGCTTGAAAGTAAACGTGGATAAGAGTAAGGTTATGGTAGTGAGGACAGTCCTCAGTGTGAAGTTATGTTAGATGGTGAGCAGCTGGAACAAGTGTCTGAGTTTAAATATTTAGGTATGTGTTGGATGAAAAAGGAACGGATGATGCAGAGTGTAGTAGGAAAGTTGTGAAGGCAGGAAGGTGCTGGTGCAATTAAATCTTGGTGAATGCAAGGGGACTAAGTCTTGAGGTGCTAGGGTCTTGCATGAGGGTATGTTGTTACCTGTGTTATTGTATATAGTGAGACTATGGTCTGGAATAAGAAGTATAGATCTAAAGTTCAATGTGTTCAGATGGACAATCTTAGGGGTGTGCTAGGTGTGAGAAGAATTGATAAAGAGAGGAATGAACGAGCATATTAGAGAGTGGTGTGGTGTGAAGAAAGGGGCAAATGAGAATAAATGAAAGTATGTTGAGATGGTTTGACATGTGGAAAGGATGAATGATAGTAGGTTGGTTAAGCGGATGTATAGTGGTGAGTGTGTTGGGAACCGACCGGCTGGGAGACCGAAGAAAAAGTGGATTGAGTCGGTGAACGAATGTCTGAAGGAGAGAAATGTGAGTTTGGCAGAGGCGAGAATAAAGGTGCAAAATAGGAGTGAATGGCGGGGTTTTGTATGGGGGCATGGTTGTGGCCCACCTGGGCCAGGGGATGAACCCTTACATTGACGATTTACCATAGTGAGGGTCCGTCGCGGTCCCATGATGCTCTAGGGTGGATTTTCTGTCTGTGACGAGCTCTCACTAATTAATGGTACAGAGGGGGCGGTAAGGCTGGGCTTTCTTTTCGACGTTAAGCACCTTACCCCCAATCTTGGGGCAAAGAGGAAGGAAAAAAAAAGAAAGAAAGATATATATATATATATATATATATATATATATATATATATATATATATATATATATATATATATATATATAAGCACCCACCAAGATAGGACTTGCCGCGTTTTCCCGTATATATATATATATATATATATATATATATATATATATATATATATATATATATATATATATATATATATATATATACAGTATATATATATATATATATATATATATATATATATATATATATATATATATATATATATATATATATAAATAGTATATATATATATATATATATATATATATATATATATATATATATATATATATATATATATATATCCCCGCAGGGGGGTATTGATTCGTATTATGGTGTTATGCTCTGATTGTGGGAAAGACTTGTTTACAATCTGAAGCGTGGCACTGTAATAGGAACCAATGCTAGGGGGACTTTCTGCATCCCTCCGGCCCCAGCAGTAATATGTGCATTTGTTGTGCATTCGTGCATTAGCATTTGCACATATGTAATCTTTCAACCTTCACTCTTTCCCCTCATTTTTCACAATTTTTCCGTCTTTTCAATCCAACTTCTTTATCACAGTTTCTCTCTCTTTTTTTTTTTTTTTTTTTTTTTTTTTTTTTTTTTTTTCATTTCATTTTCCACCCATAAGTCCATTTAAATCTTGTAAAAGGTTGCCCTCCCCTTTTCCCATCACAGCCCCTTGGGCTATCCGGTGCCTCTTCTCGCATGGGTTTTCAGTTCACCCCACACTTCCTCCCCGTGGATGAGGGTACCGTTGAAAAACCGGTCATTTACGCTCACCTCTGACCGGGCCGCCAATTGTAGGGAACCTGAACCTTTGCTAACCACTCATGGAGGCTGTTCTGCACTTTGGTGTATAATCTCGGACTTTGCGCGAAGACTATAGGTGCCGTGTGGTACACGGATGGGACCCCACGTAAAGTTTCGGGAGGATCTTCCGAGGCCACATCCACAGCCCACCCTACGGGGTGGGGTCCGGGTGGTTGTGTGGGTCTCTGGACTGTGACCTGCTGTGGAGAGAAGGATTACCCTTCCTTATGAAACATACGCCTTTCCAGCCCATCCTGTTATTTGCTTTTATGTCTCATTTGCTTTATTGCTATAGTGCTCATTCATGGTGACGAAGCTTGTGGTTAAATCTTATATGGAAAAGTCCTTAAAAGAAAAAACGTTCTTAAATAAAGGTGAGCTGAACCCATCTGTCAGCTTCCCTGCCTGACCCTACCACGGTCCCTACTACTTCTAGACCTGGTACCTATAATTTGCTTTCTTCTTCTACTACACCTGAGGGTCTTTCGCAAAATTTCATCGATTCGTCGAACAGCAAAACACCTCAGGTGCCCCCACGGTCCGGGCAATCCCGTAAAGGTGCCCCCCGTAATAGTCGTACTCATTCGTTTACTCCATACGCTGCACCCCCTCCAGGAATGTCAGCAGACATGTCATTCCCGATGTATTACATATTGCGATCCACTACCTCCAAAACTCTTACTGAGCACAGAACCATTCTTCTCAGTAGGGCACTTGAAAAAGCCCTAGGAGTTGAAGACCCTCCAGTCACATTGATGAGGAATGGGTCCATTCTCGTAAAAGCTGCTAACCGAAATCAAAGTTCCATTCTGTCATCCTTAACGTCTCTTGGAGATGTTCCAATTATTTCTACTCCTGATGACATAAGAAACACATCTAAAGGCACTATTTATTGTTATGAACAGAAAGACGAAGACACAGCTGTCATTTTGGAAGAACTCCAACAGAAAAGATTTTCCGTTACAAACATTTATAGATTTCCCCCTCGCCGGGAAACCCCTGACAAACCAAATCCCCGTTTACTGCTGACCTTTAATACCCCTTATCCACCTACAAAGGTCAAAATAGGGTTCGAAAGTTACAGTGTTCGCACGTTTATCCCTCGACCCAGACGTTGCTTCAAATGTCAACGGTTTGGTCATCCCCGAAAATACTGTAGGGGACAGGATGACATATGCCCAATCTGCGGAGAATTATTTCACACCATGTGAAAATACCCCTAACTGCAGAAACTGTAAAGGACCCCACAGTGCTTCCTCTTTCAAATGCCCGTCTTACCTGTTTGAACAGGAGGTTTTAGAGCTATGTACCATACATAAATTGAGCAGGAGAGATGCTATACGCCAGCTCAATGAAAAATATCAGACAAATCAAAATCAATCTTACGCCACAATTACAGCTACCCCCACGCCTCCACGTGTTAATCCGCCAACACAACCCTATCCTAATAGAACTCCTCTCTTAAATTCCGTTGAAACCCAGGCAAGTACTGCAACCAGTCTACCTGTACTGCCCACACTACCAACTTCTCAAAGAGCACAAAAGCAGCCCTCGATTCAATCTCCCGTCCAAAGAGCCATCAACAAGCCTATGCTGAGCATTAACTCTCAACAAGCTACCAATGAAACTAAGCTAGCTCATCCAATACAAAATTTGGAAAACACTTCCTGCCAAGACACACTGTCCCATACTCACCAAATTGGTTCACCAAACTTATGCAAGAGGACGGTCTCTTTGTCCCTTAACTCGCCTCCCACTATTACTAAAACCCCTGGTAAAGATGTTTTAAAACACACAGAAAAGAACAGTCGCCAAGTTAAAGATTATTCGTTAAAATATAGAGCAACCGAATTCTTAAACAATAACACAGTAACCCCAGATGTAAAAAATGCAACTCAGAAGAGACCTCGCCATAAGTCTACTTCTGAGACAAATGCAAAGGCTTTAATAGACTGTACCCAAACAATCCCAACTAATGAACAACTCACCAACCAATCATCTAATAGTCTACAAGACAGTTTTAGTTCCTCTGATTCTTCCTATAACTCTTCTCCCGAGTTTCCTTTATCAGCCCTCTCTAAGGGATTCTATACCCTAGAAGATGAATTGGATAACAGCTCCCAAATGGAGCTCGATGCGATGACCCATTCTCTTTCTAATGCTTCCTGCACTTCTGAGAAAGGTGAATGGAAAACTGTTCAACGTAAACGTCGCAAACGCTCTAAACGTTCTGGGTCTGATGGAGGCATGAAGATGGACCCAGAAGTCCCCATTCTCCAATCAAACTACCCAATTTCCCAAAATCACCCGAATGATGAAGTACTGGAAAATTCTCCAGAATCAGACCTTGCCAATTCATCGAATTCCATATTGGAAATCGATGTCGTAACCCCAATACATTCTCAAAAAGACAATACCCTTTCGGATACACCTTCCTTCCCCATTTCCATGGAAACCACTCTATGCCCCTCCCACATTTCTGAATCTGCTTGCCAAGCGGATTCTGATACTGCTCTCACTAATAAATATGAGCATTACGAATGCTCTTCTATTAACCAACCAAACCCACATAACAAGTTGGATTTGGTTGAATTCAACCTATCTCGCATTCATGGTGAAGCTCTTTCACCAAATTCATCTGAAAACTCCTCCCTAAAAGATGTCATACAACCTAAAAAATCTCTGGTGTATGACTACCCTCTCCCCCCAGGTTTTGTTCTCCCTTCTCGCCGAGACCCACGTCTCAATCTTCCCTCTCAATCTGAACCCACCTCTAACATTACCCCCAGTCACATAGAGACCATTGTCTCTAATAGACCACCATCATAATATTCATAACTAACCATGACTACTTTCCTTCAATGGAATTGTCGTGGCTATTACTCTAATTTCGAAGAACTTGTTCAATTAATAAACATATGTACACCAAAGTGTATATGTTTGCAGGAACTTCGACTATGTCATCGTGACTTCTTTCAACCATCTGAATATAAATTGCCGTTAACTTCTATAGAAAGAGGTGACAATGATAGGGGAGGGTCAGGAATACTCATTCACAAATCTATCCCCTATTCCCCAGTCCCTCTCCAAACCAAACTTCATGCAGTAGCGGCAAGAATTCACTTGTCCATCGACATTACTATATGTTCAATCTACTTAGCTCCGAGTAGTGAATTTACTAAGGTCGACTTAGTAGATCTTTTTAAACAGCTCCCTGCTCCGGTTGTTATACTAGGCGACTTCAACCTCCGCCACCCCTTATGGGGTGACTCTGTCACTTCATCTAAGTCCAAGATCTTAATAGATCTCCTAACCCCCTTTTCCCTGGGATGCCTTAACACAGGACTCCCAACCTATGAACGTTTAGATACACACACTTCTTCTTGTATTGATATTTCCTTTTGCTCCCATTCCCTTATGGATCGTTTCACCTGGTCCCGCTTTGATTATTTATTCGGCAGCGATCATTACCCAATAGCATTAAATGAGCTTGTTCCAAGCCCAATGCAAAAACCCAACTCCAGCTGGCGTTATGATCGAGCGGAGTGGGCTCCTTTTTATCAGACCACTGCTATCCCTCTTTCTCCTTTCAATAAAAGATTTCCGACTGTTGATGATGCCTTTTGCTTCTTCCAGAAAGTAGTCATCTCGGCAGCGGAAGCTTGCATCCCGCAGTCTTCCTCAGGCAGGCGGTCGGCAACCCCTTGGTGGTCCCAAGAGTGCGCACAAGCCAACCGAGAGAAGAAGAAACTCTACAGGCAATACAAAAAGACCCGTACCACCCCAAACATGATTATTTATAAAGCAGCCGCAGCGAGATCTCGGCGAATTAATCGTCAAACGCGCAAACAATATTTTCGAAATTACATATCGACTGTTAACTCCACAACTCCCCTTCCTCTAGTGTGGAAAGTTACACAGAAAATATCTCGTCGATCTAATAACTCCTCACCCACAGTCCTCCGTTATGGGACCTGATATAACTGATACGATCTCCGCTCCTGCGGTGGTAGCGGATGCGTTAGGTTATAGCTTCGCTAGCCATTCGAGTTCATTCCGCTACACTGAAGCCTTTCAAAAACTGAGAACTGACACAGCACTGCCAGACTTTTCAACAGCGAAAGGGGAAGATCATACCTACAACCGTCTTTTTACACTTGCAGAGTATCAAACTGCACTGGCGAGTAGCAAAGACGGTGCTCTTGGTCCAGACATGATTTCGTATATCATGCTCCGTCATATACATCCCTCAGCATCAGCATTTTTGCTGGATCTATATAATAGAATCTGGATCGAATCCTCTTTCCCATCTATTTGGACTACAGCTTTTGTAATTCCTATCCCCAAACCTGGGAAAGATCCGAAGCTGGCGGATAACCAAAGACCAATTTCACTGACCTGCCATACCTGTAAATTAATGGAGAAAATGGTTTCAGGCCGCTTTCTCCCTGTTTTGGAGAGTCGCCAAGCTTTTTCAAACTTCCAGTTTGGCTTTCGCAAAAATCGTTCGACTGCGGACCCCTTGTTAAAACTAGACCATGACATCCGGGAAGCCTTCTCAACTGGTGGGATGGTTCTTGGCGTCTTCTTTGACCTTGAAAAAGCTTACGACACAACGTGGAGAACTGGGATCCTCCTTAAACTCCATTCGCTCGGTTTTCGTGGACAACTCCCTCTTTTCATTAAATGTCTTTTGTCAAACAGATCCATGCAAGTTCGGTGCTCTTCTATTCTGTCACGCCACTTTACTCTGGATGAAGGCGTTCCCTGCCGTTG